>RXID01011040.1:0-17466 GCA_005019695.1 Trichopus zeylanicus subsp. travancoricus
GTAGCTGTAGCAGTAGAAGCATTAGTAGTAGAAGTAGTAGTAGTAGCAGTAGCAATCGTAGCAGTAGCAGTTGCGACAATAGTATTATTAGTAATAATAGTACCAGCTACAGTAGCGATAGCAGTTGTAGTGGTAGTTATAGCAGCAGCGCTAGCTACAATACTAGTAGTAGAAGTAGTAGTAGTAGTAATGGTAGTAGTAGTAGTAGTAGCAGCAGCAGCAGCAGTAGTAGTAGTAGTAGCAGCACTAGTAGTAGTGGGGGTGGTAGTAGTAATAGTAGTTGTAGAAGTTGTAGTAGTAGTCGTAGTAACCGTAGTAGTAGTGGCAGCAGCATTGTTAGAAGTAGCAATAGTGGTAGCAGTAGTAGTTGTCGCAAGTAGTAGTAGCAATAGTAATAGTAGTAGTGTAGTGGTTGGAACAGTAGTAGTAGTAGCAGTTGTAGTGGTAGGAGCAGTAGTAGTAGCGATAGTAGTAGTGGTTGTAGCAACAGCAGCAGTTGTAGTAATAGCAAAAGTAGTAGTAGGGGCAATAGTAGCAGTACTAAGAGCAGTGGTAGTAGTTAGTTGTAGTAGTTGCTGCAGCTATTACCACTAATACTTCACCTATACCTACTAATGCTCCTATTACCACTACTTCTACTATTACGACTACTGCTAGTACTACTACTAATACTATTGTTACTACTACTTCTACATCTGCTACTACTGTCGCTGCTAATACTGCTACTGCTGCTATTGTTACTACCACAATAGCTGCGACTACATCAACTGGTGCTACTATGACTAGTACTGCTGCTACTGCGATAGCTACTACTATGGCTACTACTAGTCCTCTTACTACCAATACCACTACTGATATTATTGCTACAACTACTTCTACTACTGCAACGTCTGCTATGACTACTACTTCTACTACTATTGCTGCTATAGCTACTACTACTACTACTACTACTACCGTTGCTGCTGCCACTACTATTGCAACTACTAATACTACTACTACTTCTGCCACTACTATTACTGCTACAACTTTTGCCACTATTGCTACTACTAAAACAAATACTACTAGTACAATGACAACAACTACTACTACTGCCAATACTATAACTAATACAGCTGCTACTCTTAGTACTGCTACTGCTACAACTGCTTCAACAGCTACTACTACTAGTAATAGCACTACTACTACTGCTACAACTACTACAACCGCTACAACAACAACAACTACTACTACTTCTACTACTACAACAACAACAACTATTGCTGCTGTTGCTGCTACTACTACTACTAATGCTACTGATGTTGCTGCTACTAATCTACTTCTCCTACCTCTGCTATTACTACTACTACTACTACTACTACTACTACTACTACTACTACTACTACTACTGTACTACTACTACTACTACTACTATTGCCGCTACTAATACTACTAATACAGCTAGAATTGCTACCAATAGTACTATTTCTGCTAATACTACTTCTACTACTGCTACCACCACTACTACTACCACCACCACTGCTACTAATACTATGGCTACTCCAAGTACTACATCTGCAACTACTACTGCTACTACTTCTACTACTACTACTACTACTTCCACTAATTATGCTGCTACTATTGCTACTGCTATTATTACTACGACAAGTACAACTACTGCTACAACAACTACTACTAGTACTACTACAGCTGCTGCTGCTGCTTCTGTTGTTGTTGCTACTACTATTAGTACAACAACAACTACTACTACTAATACTACTACTGCTACTATTACTTATACTACTACTTATACTACATCTGCTACTACTGCTACAACTACTATTATTACTATTACTACTACTAATGCTACTACTACTACTGCTACTACTAGTACTACTACTCCTACTGCTACTACTACTACTACAACTACTGCTATTAGTACTACAACTTCTACTACTACTGCAACTAAAATGATAATGACTATTACTACTACAACTAGTACAACAACAACTACTACTAATACTACTACTATTACTATTCCTTCTACTAATACTGCTACTACTACAACTACTGGCACTACTACTACTCCCACTAATACTACAGCTCTACAACTACTTATACTACTTCTACTGCTACAACAAAAACTATAACTTCTTCTTCAACTGCTGCTATTACTGCTACTACTTATACCAATACTACTAGTACTACTTCTGCTACTACTACTACTACTTCTCCTACTACTACTACTATTACCACTACTACTACCACTAGTACTACAGCTACTGCTACTACTGTTACTACTAATACTACTTCTGATGCTACTACAACCCCTGCTACTACTACTACGACAAATACTGCTACTACTAGTACTATTATTATTGCTGCTACTATCACAACTACTACTTCTACTTTTACTACTACTATGGATTTTCACTATGGATCGATGAACTTTCCATAGGACCTATTTTGCTAATTGGATTTATCACTACGTTGGCTACTTTAGCTGCTTTGTCAGTTACTCAAAATTCGCGATTATTCTATTTACTGATGTTTATGATGTACAGTGGTCAAATAGGACTATTTTCTTCTCGAGACCTTTTACTTTTTTTCATCATCTACTACTACGAATACTGCTACTACTTTTACTACTACTACTACCACAACTAATACTGCAACTGTTACTATTTCAACTACTGTTACTATTTCTACTACTGCTACTATCACTACTACTGCCGCTGCTACTACTACTACTACTACTTCTACTACTGCTCCTACTAGTACTCTTGCTACTACTTCTACTACTACCACTACTGCTACTACTATTACTACCATGACTACTACTAGTACTTCTACTGCTCGTTTTGCTACAACTACTACTACTCCAATTACAACTACTAGAACAACAACAAGTTCTCTTACTGCTACTACTAGTACTACTACTGCTAATACTACTACAATTAACGCTACTACTACTGCGGTTATTATTGATACTACTGCTACTACTGCCACTATAACTACTACTACAACAACTAGTACCACTACAGTTGTTGCTACTGCTACTTCTACTACTACTACTACTACTACAACTACTACCAATACTACTACTACTGCTACTACTACAGCTACTACTACAGCTACTACTACTACCACTACTACCACAACTACTACAATTCGTATAACTATTGCTGCTATAGCTATTATTACTATTGTGGGTGCTACGACTACTACTGCTACTGCTAGTACTATTACTAATACTACTACAACCACTATCGCTGCTGCTGCCACTACTGCTGCTTCTACTATTGCTACTACTACTACTACGGCAACTACGGCCACTACGGCTACTACAACTACCACAACCACTGCAATTACTACTACTACGGCATCTATTGTAAAAACTAGCACTACGACAACTACTGCTACTATTACTACTACTACTAATATTACTACTACTACTACTACTTCTGCTACTGCTGCTGTACTACTACTATTACTACTACTACAACTACTGCTTCTGCTGCTACTACTACTACTGCTGCGGCTGCTAGTAGGACTACTAATTCTACTGCTACCACTAATACTAATACAACTACTGTCACTACAATAACTACTACTACAACTATGACAACAAGAACAATAAGAACAACAACAAATATTCCACTACTACTACAACAACTACTACTATTGTTGTGGCTGCTACTACTACTACTACTATTACTACTACAACTAATACTACTACTGCTACTACTACTATTGCTACTACTGCTACTACTACTACGAGTACTTCTATGAAAACTACCATTACTACTACCACTACTACTGTGGCTGCTACTACTACTACTACTATTAGTAGCACAAGTATTATGGCTACTACAACAACAACTACTACTAATATTATTGCTACTACTGCTACTACTACTTCTACTACTACTGCTACTAGTTGTAATGCAACTACTAATATTACTACTACTACTACAACTACCACAACTACTTCTACTACTATAACTACCATGATAACTACTACTACTACTACCACTACAATTGTTGTTGCTACACTACAACTACTGCTTCTGAACCAGCTACCACTACTACTACCTCAAGGATTGCTACTACTACAATAACTGCTACTACGAGTATTGTTGCTTCTACTGCTACCACTACGATTATTGCTACTACTACTACTACCACTACTATTGCAACTACTACTACTACTACTACTTCTTCTTCTTCTTCTACTACTTCTACTACTACTACTACACCTACTACTAGGACTACTACTTGCAACTGCTACTACCACTACTGCTACTGCTACTACTCCCAATGCAATGGCAACTACCACTATTACTACTACTGCTACTTCTACTACTATTACTCCTACTACTTCCACTATTACTACTGCTACTACTGCAACTACAATTACTACTACTACTACTACTACTACTACTACTACTACTACTACTACTACTACACTACTACTACTACTTCTCCAACTACTACACCTTCTATCACTACTGCTACTAGTTCGGTTACTGTGACTGCTACTTCTACAACATCTACTACCGCTACCTCTACCACAGTTTTTACTGCTACTACTACAACTACAACTACTACTACTACTACTACTACTACAATGACTATTGCTACTACTACTACAATAACTGCCACTATAATTGTTATTACAACAACTGCTGCTGCTACTAGTACTACCTCTACTACTCTATAACTTCAGCTGCTACTACTACTACTGCTACTACTACTACTACACCAACTACTATTGCTACTACTACTAATACTGGTATAACCACTACTGCTACTTTTACTACAAGTAGAAAAATAACAACAATAACTACTACTACTACTACTACTACTAATACTACTACCATGGCTTCTACAGTCACTATTGCTCCAACAACTACCACTATTACTACAGCTACGACTGCTACTATTCCTTCAACTACTATTATTACCACCACTACTACCACTAGTGCTACTACTGCTTCTACGATTACTACTTCCACTTCTACTATTATTACTACTGCATCTACTTCTACTACTACTACTTATAGTAGTAGTAGGAGTAGAAGTAGTTCTAGTAGTAGAAGTAGTAGAAAAGGTAGTATATGTAGTAGTAGAAGTAGTAGCAATAGTAGTAGTAGCAGCAACAGTAGTATTAGTAGTAGTTGTTGTAGTTGGAGTGGTTGGAATAGTAGTAATGGTAGTACTTATTTTTGTTGTAGTAGTAGTAGTTATAGGAGTAGTATTAGTAGTAGTAGTTGTAGCAACAATAGTAATACTCCTAGTAATAGTAGTTGGAGTTGTGGTAGTCGTAGTAGGAGTAATACTAGGAGTAGCAGTAGAAGTTGGAGTAGTAGTAGAAGTAGTAGTCAAAGTAGTAGTAGTAGTAGTTCTAGCAGTTGTAGTACAAGCATTTGTTGCGATAGTAGTAGTAGTAGCAGCAGGAGTAGTAGTAGTAGTAGTAGTAGCAGTAGTTGTAGTAGTGTAGCAATAGTAGTAGTAGTAGTAGGAGTAGTTATGGGAAAAGGAGGAGATGTCGAAGTAGCAGTTTCAGTAGTTGAAGCAATAGTTGTAGTAGTAGTAGGAGGAGGAGGAGTAGTAGTAATAGTAGTAGTAGTAGTAGTAGCAGTTCTCGCAGCATAGTAATAGTAGTTGTAGTAATAGTTGGAGGTTATAGTAGTAGTAGTAGGAGTAGCTATAGAAGTTGTAGTAGTTGCAATAGTAATAGAGGTAGCGGTAGTATTAGTAGTAGTAGCTGTACAACAACAACAATGATTATAGTAATAGTAGTAGTAGGAGTAGTAGTAGAAGAAGTAGTAGTAGTAGAAGTTGTAGAAGTAGTAGTAGTAATAGCAGTAGTAGTAGTAGTAGTAGTAGTAGTAGTAGTAGTAGTAGTAGTAGTAGTAGTAGTAGTAGTAGTAGTAGTAGTAGTAGTAGTAGGAGTAGTAGCAGTCAGAGTAATACTAGGAGTAGTAGTAGTAGACGTAGTAGAAGTACAGTAGTAGTAGTAATAGTAGGATTGGTAATAATAGTAGTTGCAGGATTAGTAGTAATAGTAATAGTAATAGTAGCAGTTGCAGTTGTAGTAGTAATAATAGTAGTAGTAGTAGCAGTAGCAGCAGTAGTAGTGGATTTAGTAGTATTAGTAGTAGTAATAGTAGTAGTAGTAGTGTCAGTAGTACTAGTAGTAGTTGTAGTGGTCATAGTTGTAGTAGTAATAGTGGCAGTAGTAATTATATTACAAGTTGTGGTATTAGTAGTACAGGTGGCAGTAGTAGTAGTTGTAGCTGTTGTAGTCGTAGTATTAGTAGTAGTAGTAGTAGTAGTAGTAGTAGCTGTTATAGTATTAATATTCGCAGTAGTACTAGTAGTAGCAGTAGAAGAAGAAGTTTTTATTATCATCACAGTAGTAGTTGTAGTAGTAATACTCATAGTAGTAGTAGTAGTGGTCATTATACTAGTAGTAGTAGTAGTAGTAGCGCCAAGGGCAACAACAGCAGTAGCAGTTGTTGTTGTCAGAGCAATCATAGCAACTGTAGTCGTAGTAGTGGTAGTTGTAGCCTCAATAGCTGCAGAAGTAGTTGTGTTATAGTTGTAGCAGTAGTCACTATAGTAGTAGTAGTAGAAGCTGTAATAGTAGTTGTAGTTGTCGTTCATCTAGCCGTAGTTGTAGTAGTAGCCATAGTAGCAGTAGTAGTAGCAATTGCAATAGCAGTATTAGTAGCAATAGTAGTAGTAGTGGCAGTAGAAGCAAATAGCAGTAGTAGTAGTTGTAGCAGTAGAATCAATTATAACTGTAGTAGTAGTACTTGTAATAGTAGTAGTAGTAGTAGCAGTTGTAACAGTCATAGTAGTGGTAGGAGTAGTAGTAGTAGTAGGAAAATTCATAGTAGCAATAGCAATAATAGTAGTAGTACCAACAGTACCAGTAGCATACATAGTAGTAGTAGGAAAAGAATTAGTTGTAGTTGCAGAAGTAGCAATCGTAGTAATAGTTAGAGTAGTAGTAGTAGTAGAAGCAGTCGTTGTAGTAGTAGAAGTTGTAGCTGTATTAGCAGCAACAACATTATGAGTTTAAGTAGTATTAGTTAATGTAGTAGTGGTAGTAGTAGTAGTAGTAGTAGTAGTAGTAGCAGCAGTAGTAGTAGAAGTAGAAGTAGGAGTGGTAGTAGTTGGAATTGTAGCCGTAGCAGTAGTAACAGAAGTAATAGTTGCGGTAGCAGTAGGTGTGGTGGTAGTAGCGGTAATCGTAATAGAAGTAACAGTAGTAGTACTAGCAGTAGCATTTGTAGTACTAGCGATAGCAGCAGCAGTAGTAGTAGAAGTAGTAATAGAACTAGTAATAATAGGAGTAGTGGCAGTAGTAATAGCAGCAGTAGGCATAGTAGTGGCTGTAGTAGTAGCAGTAGTAGGAGTAGCAGTTGTAGTTGTGCAAGTTGTGGTAGTTGGAGTAGTAGTAGTAATAGTAGAAGTGGTAGTAGTAGTAGTGGCAGTAGTAGCATTAGTAGGCATAGTAGTTGTAGTAGTAGTAGTAGCAGTAGTGGTAGCAGTATTGGAAATAGTAGTACTTCGAGTTGTAGTAGTAGTAGTAGTTGTAGTAGTAGTGGTAGTAATATTAGTTGCAGTTTTAGTACTAGTGATTGCAGTAGTAGCAGCAGTAGCATTAGTAGTGTTAGTAGTAATCAAATTTGTAGTAGTAGCAGGAGTAGTAGTTGTAGTTGTTGTTGTAGTAGTAGTTGCTGTAGTAGAAGTTGTAGTAGTTGTTGTTGTACTAGTTGTAGCAGGAGTAGTAGGAGTAGTAGTAGTAGTAGTAGTAGTTGTTGTTGTTGTTGTAGTAGTAGTAGTACTACAAGTTGCCGTATTGGTAGTAGTTGCAGTAATAGTTATAATATTAGCAATAGTAGTTATTGCAATAGTCATTGTAGTAGTAGGAGGAGGAGTCATAGCTGTAGAGTAGAAGTTATGGTAGTAGAAGCAGTAGCAGTAGCAGTAGGAGTAGGAGTAGTAGTAGTATTAGTAGCAGTTGTAGAAGTAGAGGTAGTAGTAGTAGTATTAGTAGGAGTAGTTTGTAGTTATAATAGTAGTTGTAGTAGTACGAGGAGTAGTAGTAGTCATAGGAGAAGTAGTCGTATTAGTAGCAGTAATAGTTGTAGTAGGAGGAGTAGTAGTTGTCGTAGGAGTTGTAGTAGTGGTAGTAGCAGTAGCAGTAGTATTAATAATACGAATAGTAGTAATTCTAGCAGTAATAGTAACTCTACTAGTAGTAGTTTCGTTGTAGTAGTAGTGTTAGTACTAGTACTAGTCATCTTAGTGGAAGTAGCAAGAGTTATTATAGTCACAGTTGTTGTAGTAGAAGTAGCAGTAGTAGTAGTAGTTGTAGTGATAGTAGTAGTTTTAGTAGTAGTAGTAATAGTTGTAATAGTAGTAAAGTAATAGCAGCAACAATAATAGTAGTAGTAGTAGCAGTAGTAGTAGCAGCAGCCGCAATAGTAGTAGTAATAGAAGTAGTAGTAGTAGCAGAAGTAGTTTTAGTAGGAGTTGGAGTAGTAGTAGTCATAGTATTAGCAACTGTAGCAACATCAGTAGTAGTAGTTATTGTTGTTATTGTTGCAACTGTAGCAATAGCAGTAGTAGTAGTTGTTGTTGTTGTTGTAACTGTAGCAGCAGTAATACTAGTAGTAGTAAAAAGAGTAGTACTAGTAGAAGAAGTTGTAGTTATAGCAACATCAGTAGCAGTAGCAGCAATCGTAGTAGGAGGATAAGTAGTGAGCATAGTTGTAGTATAAGCAGCAGCAACAATAGTGGCAGTAGCAGTAGTAGTAGTAGTAGTAGTAGTAGTAGTAGTAGTAGTAGTAGCAGTAGCAGCAGCAGCAGTAGTAGTAGTAGCAATAGTAGTTGCAGTATTAGTAGTTGCAGCATTATTAGTAGGAGTTGTGGTAGTAGTATCTGTAGTGGTAGTAGTTGTTGTAGTAGTACGAACAGTAGTAATAGCAGTAATATTAATAGTAGAAGTAGTAGTAGCAGTAGTAGCCATAGTAGGAGTGGTAGTAGTAGCACTAGTAGTAGCAGCGACAGTAGCGGTAGCAGCAAGAGTAGTAGTACTATTAGTAGTTGTAGTAGTTGTAGGAGTTGCAGTAGTGGCAGTAGAAGTTGCAGCAACCATAGCAATAATTATAGTAATAGTACTAGTAGTAGGAGTAGTAGAAGTAGTACTAGGAGTAGTAGTAGTAGAAGAAGAAATAGCATTAGTAATAGTAATAATAGTAGTTGTAGGAGTAGTAGTAATACTAGTAGTAATAGTAGTAGTTGCATTAGTAGTTGTAATGGCAGCAGCAGTAGTAGCAGTATAGTAGTACTTGTAGTAGTAGTAGTAGTAGCAGTCATAGAAGTACCAGTGGTATTAGTAGTACTAGTAGTAGTAGCAACAGTTGTAGTAGTAGTAATAATAGTAGTAGTATCAATAGTAGAAGTAGTAGTAATAGTAGTAGTAGTAGTATCAGTAGTGATAGTAGTAATAGTAGTAGCAATAGTAGTAGTAGTATCAGTAGTAATAGTAGTAATAGTAGTAGCAATTGTAATTTTTGTAGTAGTAGTAGTACAAGTAGTAGTAGTAATAGTAGTAGTAGTAATTGTAGTACTAGTAGTTGTTGTTGTTGTACAAGTTGTAGTAGTAGTAATCGTTGTAGTAGTAGTAGTAGTAGCAGTTGTAATAGGAGCAGCAGCAGTTGTAGTAGTACTAGTAGTAGTTGCAGAAGAAGTTGTTGTTGTTGTCGCAGCAGTACCAGTAGTAATACTCCTAGTAGTAGTAGTAGTGGTAGTAGTTGGAAGAGCAGCAACGGTAGGAGTAGTTGTAAGAGCCACAACAATAGTTGTAGCAGTAGTAGTAGCAGCAATCGCCGCAATTGTAGATTTTGTGGCACTAGTAGTAGTGGCAACTGCAGCAAAAGTGGTAGTGTTGTTGTAGTAGCTGTAATCATTGTAGTAGTAGTAATAGTTGCAGCAGTAATAGTAGTAGTAGCAGTCGTTGTTGTAGTTTTAGTTGTAGTTGTGTTAGAAGTAGTAGTAGTAGTAGTAGTAGTAGTAGCCATCGCAGCAGCAGTAGTAGTAGCAATAGTTGTTATAGTAGTGGTATTAGCAGTAGTTGTAGTTGTAGTTATTGTAGCATCCGAATCAATTGTTGCAGTAGTTGTTGTTGTTATAATATTAGTAGTAGTAGTCATAGTAAGAATAGTACTAGTAGTAGTAGCAGTAGTAACAATAGTAACAATCGTAGTTGTGGTTGCAGTAGCAGTTGTAGTTGTAGTCGTTGTAGCAGTAGCGATCTAGTAGCATAAGTAATAGTAGTAGTAGTAGTAGCAAAAGTAGTAGTAGTTGTAGTTGCAGCAGTAGTAGCAATAGCAGTAGTAGTAGTAGTAGCAGCAGCCTTATGAGTAGAAGTAGTAGTAGTAAAAGTAGTAGTAGTAGTAGTAGTAGTAGCAGTAGCTGTTGCAGTGAAAGCAAAAGTATTAGTGGTAGTTGTTGCAATAATAGTAGTAGTAGTAACATAAGTGGTAGTTGTTGTGGCCGTAAGAGAAGCAGCAGTTGTAGTTCTAGCAGCAGATATAGTACTAGCTGTAGTTGTAGCAATACTAGGAGTAGTAGTGACAATAGCAGTAGCAATACTAAGAGTAGTAGTAGCAGTACTAGGAGTAGTAGTTGTAGTGGAACCAGCAATAGTAGTAGTAGTCGCAATGGTAGTAGTAGTAGCAGCTGTAGAAGCATTAGTAGCCGTAATAGCAGCAGAAGCAATAGTAGTAATTGTCGGATTAGTGGTGGTAGTAGTAGCAGTAGCACCAGTAGTTGCTATAGTTGCAGCAATGCAGAAGTAGTTGTGGTTGTATTTGAAGTAGTAGTACTAGCAGTAATTATGGTAGTAGAAGCAGCAGCAGCAGTAGTAGCAGGAGAAGTAGTAGTAGTAGTAACAGGAGCAGTAGTAGTTATGGCAGTAGTACTAGTAGTAGTTGTAGCAGCAGCGGTAGTAGTAGTAGTAGTAGTAGTGGTGGTGGTAGTAGTGGTAGTGGTAGTAGTAGTAGTGATAGTAGTAGTAGTAGTAGTAGTAGTAGTAGTAGTAGTAGTAGTAGTAGTAGTAGTATTAGCCGGAGTAGTAGTAGTAGTAATAGTAGATTTAGTAGTTGGAGTAGTAATAGTCATAGTAGAAGGAGGAGGAGTTGTAGTAGTAGTAGTAGTAGCAGCAGTAGTAGTAGTACTTGTAGTAGTAGTACTATTAGAAGTAGTAGAAGTAGAAGGAGCAGAACCAGCACGGGTAGTAGTATTAGTAGTATTATAGTAGTTGTAGTAGCAGCATTTGGGGTAAAAGTAGTAGTTGTAGAAGCAGTAGTTATTGTTGTTGTTGTAGTAGCATGACCAGCAGTAGTAGCTGTAGTAGTAGTAGTAGCAGTAGTAGCCATAGTAGCAGAGGTAGTAGTAGTACTATTAGTAGTAGCAGTAGCAGCAGCGGTAGTGGTAATAATAGTACTATAGGCAGTTGTACTAGTAGCAGCAGTCGCAATAGTAGTAGTAGTAGCGGTAGTGGTAGTAGTAGCTGTAGTAATAGAAGGAGCAGCAAAAGTAGTAGTAGTTGCAGCGGTAGTTGTAGTAGTGTACTTGTAGTTGTAGTAGCAGCAACCGAAGAAATAGTAGTAAAAGTGGTAGAAGTAATAGTTGTAGCAGTAGCAGGAGTAGCAGTAGTATTAGTTCTAGTAGTGGTAGTAGTAGAAGTTGTAGCAGTAGTAGTTGTTGTTGTTGTTGCTGTAGTAGTAGCAGTAGTAGCGTCAGTACTAGTAGTAGTCATTGTTGTTATTATAATAGTAGTAGTAGTTGTTGTAGTAGTAGCAGTAGTACTGTTAGTAGTAGTAACAGTAATTGTAGTAGTTGTTCAAGCAGTATTTGTAGCAACTGAAGTAATTGTCGCGGAAGTCGCAGCAACAGAAGTAGCAGTAGTAGTTGTAGCAGCACCAGCTGTAGTAGTAGTCGTCGTAGTAGCAGCAGTAGTACAACTGCTAGTAGTAGTAGTAGTAATAGTAGTAGTAGTAGTCATAGTTGTAGTAGCAGCAATAATATTAATAGTAGTTGTAGTAGTAGTAGTAGTAGTTGTAGTAGCAGTAGTAGTAGCAGTAGTAGTAATAGTAGCAGAAGCCACAATAGTAGTTGTGAAAGTAGTTGTAGGAGTGGGAGTAGTAGTAGTCGAAGAAGTAGCAGTAGTAGAAGTAGTAGTGGTAGGAGTAGCAATAGTAGCGGTAGTAGTAGGAGCAGTAGTATTAGTAGTAGTAGTAGTAGTAGTAGAAGTAATAGCGGTAGCAGTAGTATTAGTTGTACCGGTTGTAGCAGTAATAACAGTTTTAGATGTAGAAGAAGTTATGTTAGTAGCAATAGTAGTAGTAGTAGCTGTAGTAGCACGAGTAGCAATAGCAGTTGTATTAATAGTAGTTGAAGTAGTAGGACTAGTACTAGTAGCAGTGGTAGTAGTAGTTGAAGCAATAGCAGCAGTAGTAGTAGTAGTAGCAATAGTCGTGGTATTCGTAATAGTAATAGTTGAAGTATCAGTAGAAGTAATAGTGGTGGTGGTAGTAGTGGTAGTAGTAGTAGTAGTAGTAGTAGTAGTAGCAGCAGCAGCAGTAGAAGTAGTAGTAGTAGTATTAGTGGTAGTAGTAGTAGTAGCAGTAGTTGTAGTAGTAGGAGTAGTGGCAGTAGTAGTAGCAAAAGTAGCACAAGTAGCTGTTGCAATTATAGCAATAACAGTTGAATTAGTAACAGTAGCAGCTATTATTGTCGTAGTAGAAATATTAGCATCATTAGGAATAAGAGCAGCAGCAGTTCTACCAGAAGTAGCAGTAGTTGAGACAGTAACAGTAGCAGTAGTACTTGTAGTAGTAGAGGTAGTAGTAGCAATCGTAGTAGTCATAGTAGCAGTGGCCTTAGGAGATTTTGAAGTAGTAGTACCAGTAGTAATAGGAAAACTTGTTGCTGTTGTTGTAGTAGTAGTAGCAGTAGTAGGAGTAGTAGTAGAAGTAGTAGTAGTTGCAGTAGTGGTAATTGAAGTAGCAGGAGTAGTAGCAGTAATAGTGGTAGGAGTAGTAGTAGCAGTAGCAGCATTGGTAGAAGTAGCTTATGTAGTAGTAGTAGTAGTAGCAGCAGCAGTAATAGTAGTAGTAGTAACAATAGTAGTTGCAGTTGTTGCAGTAATAGGTGCAGTAGTCGTAGTAGTAAAAGTTGTATACGAAATAGTAGTAGTAGTAGTAGTAGTAGTAGTAGTAGTATTTGGAGTAACAGGAGTAGCACCAGTAGTACTAGTAGTAGTAGTTGTTGTAGTTGTAGTAATAGTAGTTGCAGCAATTGTACTAGTAGTTGTCGTAGTGGTTGTAGTAGTAGCAACAGTTGTTGTAATAGTCATAGTATTAGTAGCAACAGGAGTAGTAGTAGTTGTTGTTGTAGTAGGAGTAGTTGTAGTAGCAGCAGCAACAGTAGTAGTAGTAGCAGTAGTAGCAACAATAGTTGTAGAAGTAGTAGTCATACCATTAGCAGTAGTGGCAGTAGCAGCAGCAGTAGCAGGAGTAGTAGAAGTAGTAGTAGTAGTAATAGCTGTAGTAGTACTGCAGTATTACTAGTAGTAGTAGTAGAAGTAGCAGTAGTAGCAGTAGCAGTACATGGAGCAATCGAAGTGCTAGCAGTAGTAGCAGTAATAATAGAAGTAGTAGAAGTAGTTGGAGTAATAGTAGAATGGTAGCAGTAATATTAGTAGTGGGAGGAGCAGTAATAGCGGCAGTATTAATAGTTGTAGTGGTAGTAGTAATAGTAGTATTAGTAGTTATTATTGTAGTAGTACTAGTAGTAATTGGAGTAGTAATAGTAGTAGTAATTGGAGTAGTAGTTGTAGCAGTAGCAGAAGTAGTAGTTGCAGAAGTAGTAGTGTTAGTTGTAATGGTAGAAATAGTAGTAGTTGTAGTTGGAGTTGGTGTAGAAGTAGTAGCAAAAGCAGTAGTAATAGTAAGAGATGTAATAGTAGTAGTTGTTGTTGTAATGGCAGTAGTAGCTTTTATAGCATTAGTGGTAGAATTAGTAGTCATAATAGCAGTAGTAGCAGGAGTAGTAGTAGTAGTAGAAGTAGTAGTAGTAGCAGCAGTAGTGGTAGTTGGAGTAGTAGTAGAAATAGTAGTTCTAGTACTTGTAGCAGCAGCAGTACTAGTACTAGTAGTATTAGCAGCAGTAGTAGTAGAAGTAGCAGTATTAGTATTAGTAGTAGTAGTAGAAGTAGCAGTACTTGTAGTAGTAGGAAAAGTGCTAACAGTAGAATTAGTAGTAGTGGTAGTAGAAGTAGTATAGTAGTAGGAGGAGTAGTAGTAGTATTAGTTGTTGTAGTAGGAGAATTTGTAGTAGTTGTAGTAGGAGAATTTGTAGTAATTGTAGTAGTAGTGATAGTGGTTGTAGTAGTAGTGGTAGTAGTAGTTGGAGTACTAGTAGAAGCAGTAGGAGTAGTAGTAGTAGACGAATGAGTAGTACTAGTATTAGTAGTAGTAATAATAGTACTACGAGTAGTAGTAGTGGTAACAGCAGTAGTAGTAAGATTAGTACTACTAATAGTAGTAGTTGTAGGAGTAATAGTAATTCTAGTAGTAGTTGTTGTAGTTGTACTGTAGCAGCAGCAGTAGTAGTCATTGTAGTAGTTGTAGTCGGAGTAGTTCTAGTCGTTGTAGTAGTAGTAGACGTAGCAGTAGTAGTAGTAGTACTAGTCATAGTTGTAGTAGTAGCAGTATTAGTAGTAGTACTACGACTCCTACTGTCACTCCCACTACTACTACTACTACTACTACTACGACTAATACTACTACAACAACAATTTCTATTACTGATACTAATATTACAGCTACTGTTGCTACTACAACAACAACTACTGCTACTACTTCTGCTATTATTACTACTACTACTACAACAACTAATACTACTACTCCTACTACTATTTGTCCTATTACTACAACAACTACTACTACTACGATTTATACTACTACCACTACTATTACAACGACTATTGTTGCTGCAGCTACAACAATCACCACTACTACTACTACTACTACTAATACTGCTACTACTACTACTACAACTACTACTAGTACTATTACTACTACTACTCCTACTACAACTCCTAATACTACTACCCCTACTCCAACTACTACTACCCTTACTCCAACTGCTTCTACTATCACTAATACTACTACTACTACAACTACTAGTGCAACAACTACTCCTACTGCCATGACTACTACTCCTACTTCTACTCAAACAACTACAACTACTGGCACTACTACTACTTCTACTACAGCGAGTACTACTACTCCTCCTCCTCCTCCTCCTCCTCCTATAGGTACTACTACTTCTCCAACTATTACTACTGCTACGACTACTACTCCTACTACTACTACATCTACCACTAATACTATCGCTTCTACTACAACAACAACAACAACATCTACTACTACTGCTGCTCCTCCTCGTCCTCCTCCTCCTCCTACTACTACCACTACTACTAGTACTACCACATGGGACGTATACGACGTGTTAACGTACTACTAACCTACTACTCACCACACCACGACTGCTACCGGCTACGGCGGCTTGCGACCACAAAACGACGACTTCCCACGCTGACGACCGCGACTAGACCAAAACTACTACTACAACTACTTCTCGTATTACTGCTACTACTTCTGCTACTACTACTTCTACTACTACTACTTTTACTACTTCTACTGCTACTACTATGACTACAACAACAACAACTACGACTGCTCCTACTCCTACCACTATTACTCCTATGATTACTACTACAACTACTTTTGTTGTTACTACCACGACTACTACTATTGTTACCACTACTACTGCTAATACCTCTACTACTACTACTTCTGCTATTGCCACCACTACTACTTCTACTACTACCATTACCACTACTACTGCTACTACTCCTATTACCACTACCACTACTACAACGACTACTACTACTATTTCTACCACTCCTATAAGTGCTTCTACTACTACTATTATTACTGCTACTTCTACTTGTGCTACAACTGCCACTACTACTAGTATTACTATTACTGTTGCTGCTTCCATGACCACAACTACTACAACTATAACTGTTGCTACTGCTACTGCTACAACTATTACTACAACTAGTCGTTTTACTACTACTACTACTGCTACCACTGGTACTATTGCTGCTACTACTACTACAAGCACTACTACTACTACTACTACTACTACTAGTAACTCTACTATTTACTACTGCTGCCACTATTACAACACTACCACTAGAACAACTACTACTAGCACTACTACAACTCCAACAACTACTACTATTACTACTATTACTGCAACCACCACCACTACTACTACTACTATAACTACTTCTACCACGACTATTACTACTACTATGACTACTGCTGCTGCTACTACTACTGCTATAGCTAGTCCCATTACTACTGCTACTACAGCTCCTACTACTACCACTACTACTACTGCTACTATTATTGTTACTACTTCTACTACTACAACTTCTGCTATGACTAATACTACTATTACTGCAACTGAAATAACTAGTACTATTACTCCTAGTACCACACCTACTAGTTATACTACTTATACTAGAACAGATACAACCACTGCGGTTGATACTGATACTACTACTGCAACTACTACTATTGCAACTATTATTGCTCCAACTACTACTATTACTACTATTCCTACTATTACTACCGCTGCTACTCTTGCTGCAGCTACTACCAATACGGCTGCTACTACTACTACTACTGAGACTACTACAACGACTACTAACACTAGAGAGATTGCTACTACTATTATTGTTGCTGCTACTGATGCTGCTATTAATACTACAACTGCAACTACTACTGCTACTATAACTACTGCAGCTACTACTACTACTTCTACTTCTACATCTACTGCTACTACTATAAATACTACTGCCACTACTACTACTACAATAACAATAACAACTACTACTACTACTCCTGCTACTACTATGATTGTAGTACCACTACTACCACTGCTACTACAAATACTACTATTACTGCTACTGCTACTACCCTTACTACTACTACTAATACTACTACTTCTACTTCTTCTACTATAATTACTACTATTGCTACTACAAGCACTGCTCCACCACGTCCTCCTCCTCCTGCTATTACTACTACTACCACTACTAGTACAACTATATCTACCACTATTACAACTACGATTACTACTACTACTTCTACTCCGACTACTACCACAACTAATGCTACGACAACATGTACTACTACTTCTACTTCTCTTGTTATTTCTACTACTTATGCTACTACTACCACTACTACTACTACTACTGTTACTACAACTACAGCAACTACAACGACTACAACAACTACTACTACAGCAACTACTCTTGCT
>RXID01011041.1:0-90000 GCA_005019695.1 Trichopus zeylanicus subsp. travancoricus
TGTAATTGCAACAATGGTTGAAGCAGTAGTTGTGATGGTAGTAGTAGCAGTAGTAGATGTTGCTATTGTAACAGAAACAATAATTGCAGTAGCAGTAGGTGTGGAACTAGTAATAGTAGTAGTTTTAGTAGTTGCCATAGTAGTACAAGTAATAGTGGTAGTAGTAGCAGTAGTAGAAGTAGTAGTAATAGTGATAGTAGTCATTTTAACGGGAACAATTCTAGTAGTAGTTGTTGTTGTAGTAGTACAAGAAGTAGTAGCAGTAGTAGAAGTGGTTGTCGTAGTAGTAGTTGTAATAGTAGTAGTTATTGTTGTTGTTGCGGGGGTAATAATCAGAGTAGGAGTGGGAGTAGAAGTAGTTGCAGTGGTAGAAGTAGTAGTAGTAGCTATAGTAATAGTAGGTCTAGGAGTTGCAGTAGGAGCAGGAGCAGTAACAATAGTAGTAGTAGTAGCACTAGTAGAAGAACTAGCAACAGTAGTAGAAGTTGCACTAGTAGTAGTAGTAGCTATTGTAGTAGTAGCAATAGTAGTAGTAGTACTAGTAGTAGAAGTGGTAGCAGTAGTAGAGGAAGTAGTAGTAGTAGAGTAAGTAGTAGTAGTAGTCATAGAAGTGTTTGTAGTAGTAGTGGAAGTTGCAGCAGTAGTAGTAGTAGAATAGGTAGTTGAAGAAGTAAGAGGAGGAGTAGTAGCAGAAGTAGTTGTAGGGATAGTAGTAGGAGTAGGAGTTGGCATAGGAATAGTTACAGTAGTAGTAGTATAGTAGTAGTAGTAGTAGCAGTGGCTATAGTAGTCGCAAAGTAATAGTAGTTGTAGTAGGAGGAGGAGTAGTTGAAGTAGTAGTAGTAGTTGTAGTATTAGTTGTTGTAGTAGTAGTTGTAGGAGGAGGAGGAGGAGCAGGAGGAGGAGTAGTAGTGGTAGTAGTAGTAGAAGTAGTAGTGGTAATATTAGCTGCAGTAGTAGTAGTAGTAGTAGTAGTAGTAGTAGTAGTAGTAGAAGTAGTAGTTGTAGTAGTTGTTATAGTAGGAACAGTAGTAGTAGTAGAAGTTAATGTAGTAGCAATAGGGGTAGTCGGAGTACAACTAGTAGTATAAGTAGTAGTAGTAGTAGTGTAGTAGTATTAGTAGTAATAGTTGTTGTAGTATTAGCTGTAGTAATAGTAGTAGTTGTAGGAGTAGAAGTAGTACTTATAGTAGTTGTCCTAGAAGTAGTGTAATTGTCGTAGCAGTATTAGCTATAGTAGAGGCATTAGTGGGGCTAGTAGTTCCAGTAGAAGTAGTTGTGGTTGTGGTTGTTGTTATAGAAGTCACAGTAGTAGTAGTGGTAGTAGTTGTTGTGTTGTTGCTGCAGTAGTAGAAGTAGTAGTTGTCGTAGTGATCATAATAGTAGTAATAGTAGTACTAGTTGTAGTGTTCATAATAGTAGTAGTAGTAGTTGTAGCAGAAAAGTAGTATTAGTAGGAGTAGTAGTACGAGTAGATGTAGTAGCGGAAAAAGTAGTTATAGAAGGAGTAGTAATATTAGTACAAATAGTAGCATTTATAGCAAGAGGAGTAGTAGTAGTAGTAGTTATAGTAGTAGTAGTAGTAGAAGTACCAATAGTAATAGCGGCTATAATAGTATTTGTAGTTATAGTAAAAGTGGCACAAGTAGTAGTTGTTGTTGTTGTAGTAGTACTAGTAATAATAGTACTAGTATGAGCGGTAAAATTAGTAGTAGTAATCATAGTAGTAGTAGTTGTAGTAGTAGTAGTAATAGAAGTAGTAGTGTAGTAATAGTAGCAGCAGTGGTTTTAGTGGTAGTAGTAACAATAGTAGTAGTAGTAGCAGCAGTAGTACCACCAGTAGTAGTTGTAATAGTAGTAGTAGTAGCAGTAGCACTAGTAGTAATAGCAGTAGCAGCAGTAGTAGTAGCCACACTCTGAGTAATTGCTGTATTGGTAGTAGTAGTGGTAGTAGTAGTAGCAGTAGCAATGACAATTGTAGTGGTAGTAGTCGTACAAGTAGTAGTAGTAGTAGCAGCAGCGGAAGTAGCAGTAGTAGTAGTTGTAGTCACAGTAGTAGAAGCTGTAGTAGCTGCAGCAGTAGTAGCAGTAGTAGTTGTGGTTGCAGCAATAGTAGTAGTAGTAGTAGTAGAAGTAGAAGTTGTAGTAGTTGTAGTAGTAGTAGTAGATTGTTGTAGTAGTAGTAGTAATTGTAGAAGTAGTAGTAGTAGTAGTAGTAGTAGTAGTAGTAGTAGTAGTAGTAATTGTAGTAGAAGTAGTAGTAGTAGTAGCAGTAGTAGTAGTAGCAGCAGCAGAAGTAGTAGTTGTACCAGTAGTAGCTGTAGAAGCAGTAGTAGCAACAGTAGAAGTAGTAATAGTAGTTCTAGTAGTAGCAGTAGAAGCAGTTGTAGCAGTGGTAGCAGTAGTGGTAGTAGTAGTAAAAGTAGTCAGAACAATAGTAGCAGAAGTAGTATTGGTAGTGTAGCTCTAATATTAGTGGAAGTAGTAGCAGTAGTATTTGCACAAGTAGAAAAATTAGTTTAGCAGTAGTAGTAGTACAAGCAGAAGCAGTAGCTGAAGTAGTAGTAGCAATACTAGAAGTTGGAGTTCTCGTAGTAGTTGTTCTACATGTTGTACTAGTAGAAGCAGTATTGGTAGGTACAGTGTACTACTAATAGTAGTAGTAGTAGTAGTAGTAGTACTAATAGTCACAGTAGGAGTAGTAGTTGTAGTAGTAGTAGTAGCAGTAGTAATGGTAGTAGTCATAGTAGCAGAAGTAACTGAAGTATAAGCAGTATTAATAATAGTAGTGTAAGTAGTAGTTATAGTAGTAGTAGTAGTACTGGTAGTAGTAATAGTAATCAGAGTAGTGGTAGTAGTAGTAGTAAATGCATTAGTAGTAGTTATGGTAGGAAGGGTAGGAGTAGTAGTGGGAATAGGTGTAGGCGAAGTTGTAGTGGGTGTAGTAGTAGTATTAGCTAAAGCAGCAATAATAGTAGTAGTAGTAGTAGCGGCCGTAGATATTGTAGCAACAGCTGTAGTAGTGGTAGAAGTATTATTAGTAGTAGTAGTCATACAAGTAGAAGCATTAGTAGTATTAGTAGCAATAGTAATAGTAGTAGGTAAAGTTGTAGGAGGAGTAGTAGTAGTAGCCTTGGCAACGACAGTAATAGTATTAGTTATAGTAATAGTGGCATTAGCAGTAGTAGCGGCAACAATAGTAGTATTTTGAGTAATAGTAGTAGTAATAGCTGCTGGAGTAGCAACAGTAGTAGTGATAATAGTAAAAGGAGTAGGAGTAGCAGATGTAGTAATAGAAATAGTAGTAGTAGGAGTAGTAGTTGTAGCAGTAGTAGTTATTGTTGTTGTTTTAGTAGTAGTTGTAGTAATAGTAGTTGTATTGGTAGTAGTAGTAGTCGGATCAGGAGCCATAGTAGTAGTAGTAGTGGTAGTCAAAGTTGTAATAGTTGTAGTAGTAGTAGTGGCAGCAGTAGCAGCGGGTGTAGTGGTGGTAATAGTAGTAGTGGTAATAGTAATAGTAATAGAAGTGGTACCAGTACTCGTAGTAGTAGAAGTAGTAGTAGTTGTTGTGGTTAGAGCAGTAGATGGACTTGTAGTAGTAGTGGTAGTAGTGGTAGGAGTGGTAGTAGAAGTTACAGTAGTAGCAGTAGTAGTAGTAGTAGTAGTAGTAGTAATAGTCGAAGTAGGAGTAGAAGTAGTAGTGTTATTACTAGTAGTAGTAGCAGCAGCAACAGTAGTCGTAACAGTTGTAGTAGTATTAGTAGTACTAATTGTAAAAGTAGTCCTAGTAGTAGTACCAGCAGGAGTTGTCGGATTAATAGTTATTGTGTGGTAGCCATAGTAGTAGTAGTAGTTGTTGTAGTGGTCAGAGTAGCAACATCAGCAGCATTAGTAGTAGTAGCGGCAGTAGTTGTAGTTGCTGGAGTGGTAGTTGTAGTTGTCATAGTAGGAGAAGTAGTAGTACTAATACTAGTGGTAGTTGTAGTCGCAATAGCAATAGCAACAGCAATAGTAATATTAATTGTAGTAGTTGCAATAGTGAAAGTAGTTGGAGTAGTAGTAGCCACAGCAATTGTAGTAGTAGAAGTAAAAGCAGCAGTAGTAGTTTTAGGTGAAGTAGTAGTAGTAGTAGTTGTTGTTGTTGTAGTAGTAGTAGTCATAGAAGGAGCAGGAGTAATAGTAGTGGTAGTAGTAGTTGTAGTAGTCATAGTAAGAGTGGGAGCAGTAGTCGTTGTTGCTGTTGTTGTTGTAGTAGTAGTCATAGTAGCAGCAAGAGTAGTAGTAGTGGTAGTAGTAGTTGCAGTAGTCATAGTAGTAGTAGGAGCAGGACTAGTAGCAATAATAGTTGTTGTTGTAGCAGCAGCAATAGTAATAGTAGTAGTATTAGGAGTGGCAGTTGTAGTAGCAGCAGCTGTAGTAGTAGTATTAAGAGTAGTAGTTGTAGTAGTAGTAGTAGGAGGAGGAGGAGGAGGAGGAGGAGTGGTGGTTGTAGTAGTAGTAGCAGTAGGAGGAGTAGTAGTAGTAGTTGTTGTTGTAGTAGTAGCAGTAGTAGTGTTTGTAGTAATAGTAGTTGTAGTTGTTGTAGTAGTGGTGGTAGTACTGCAAGAGTAGTAGTAGTACAGGTAGTACTGGAATGAGTAGTAGTAGAAGTCGTAGTAATAGTAGTAGTTATAATAGTTGTAGTAATTGTTGCAGTAATACTAGTAGCAGTAGTAGCGGCAGCAGCAACAATAGTAGTAGTAGTAGCCGCAGTAGTAGCAGTAGTGGTAGTAGTAGTAGTAGCAGCAGCAGCAGCAGCAGTAGTAGTGGTAGTAGTAGTAGTTGTTGTTATTTTTGTTGTGGTAGTGGTGGTAGTACTGGTAGGAATAGTAGCAATTGTACTAGTACTAAAAGTTGTAGTAGTAGAATCTACAGGGGCAGTTGCAGCAATAGAAGTTGTAGCTGCAACAATAGAAGTAGTAGCAATAGAGGTAGTACTGGAAGTTGTAGTAGTAGTAGCTGTCCCTGTAGTAGAAGTAGTAGCAGTAGAAGCTATTCGAGCAGTTGCAGCAGCAATAATAGTAGTAGTAGTAGTCATAGCCGTAGTGGTAATGATAGTTGTAGTAGTAGCAGTTGTGCTAGGAGTATTAGTATTAGAAGTACTAGTTGAAGTTACAACAGTCGCAGCAATTGTAATAGTAGTAGCGGTAGTAGCAGCAGTCATAGCAATAGTAGTGGCTATAGTAGTAGAAGCAGAAGTAGCTATAGCCGTACTAGTAGAAGTAGTAGAAGAAGCAGTAGCAGTTGTAGTAGTAGTAGTAGTAGCAGTAGTAGTAGTCGTAGTAGTAGTAGTAGTAGTAGTAGAGGTAGTAGTAATAGTTGTGATAGTTATATTAGTAACAACTATGGTAGTAGTCATAGTAGTAGTTGTCGCAATAGTAGTAGAATAGTAGTAGTAGTAGTAGTAGCAGCAGCAGCAGCAGTAGTGGTAGCAGTAGCAGTATCAGTAGTAGTGGTAGTGGTAGTAGTAGTAGTAGTAATAGCATTTGCAGTAGTAGCACTAGTAGTTGGATTAAAACTAATACTAGTAGTACTAGTAGTGGTTGTAGTAGATGTAGTAAGATTATTAGTGTAGTAGTAGCAGTAGCTATAATAATTCTAGTAGCTGAAGTAGTGGTAGTCGTAGCAGTAGCACCAACAACAACTACAGCAGGAGCAACAGCAGCAGTAGGAGCAAAAGTAGTAGTAGTTGTAGTAGTTGTAATAATAGCAGTATAGTACTAGTAGCAGCAGCAGTTGTAGTTGGAGGAGGAGGAGGAGTAGTAGTAGTAGCAGCAAAAATAGCAACAACAGTTGTAGTAGCCGCAGTAATAGACATAGTAGTACTAGTCATATTACTAGAAGCAGTAGCAGTATGAGTAGTAGCAGCAGTAGTAGTGTGTGAAGTAGTAGGAGTAGTAGTTGTAGTAGCCGCATCAGCGATAGTAATAGTTATGGCGGAATAGTAGCAGTGGTAGTAATAGAAGCTAGAAAAGTAGCAGTAGTAGCAGTAGTAGGAGGAGGAGGAGGAGGAGGTGGAGCAGCAGCAGCAGTAGTACTAATAGTACAAGGTGTAGGAGTAGCAGTAGTAGTAATAGAAGTAGTAGTCGCAGGAGTAGTAATAGTAGTAGCAGTAATAGTAGTAGTAGTACTTGTAGTCATAGTAATAGTGTTAATGTGGTAGCAGTAGTAGTAATAGTAGCATTAGCAGCAGTAGTAGTAATAGCAGCTGCAGCAGGAGTAGTAGTAACAGCAGCAGCAACAGCAGTAGCAGTAGTCGGAGCGTAAGGAGTAGTAGTAGTAATAGTAGTTGGAGTAGGAGTATTAGCATTAGTAGCAATAATAGTAGTAGTAGGAGTAGTAGTGGCAGTTGGTGTGGGAGTAGGGGTAGTAGTAGTAGTAGTTGTTGTAGTGATAGTTGTAGTAGTAGTAGTAATAGTAGTAGTAGTAGTAGTAGTAATGTTTGTAGTAGTAGTAGTAGTAGTAGCAACAGTAGTAGTTACAGTAATAGCTGCAGCAGCAGCAGTAGCAGTGGTAGGAGCAGTAGTATTAGTACTATTTGTAGTGGTAGCAGTAGTAGTAGGAGTATTACGATTAGTAGTTGTATTAGTAAAAGTAGCAGTAATACTATTAGTAGTAGTAGTAGGAGGAGGAGGAGGAGTAGTAGTAGTAGTAGAGTTAGTGTTAGTAGTAGTAGTACCCGTAGTAGTAGAAGTTGTAGTAGTAGCAGTAGTAGTAGTAGTAATAGCAGCAGCAGCAGCAGCAGTAGTAGTAATAGTAGTATTAGTAGTAGTAGTAGAAGTAGTAGTAGTAGTGGAAATAGTAGTGGGATTACTGCTACTTGTAGTACTTGTAGTATTAGTAGTGGAAGCAGTAGTAGTAGCAGTAGCAGTTGTAGTAGCAGCAGCAGTTACATTAGTATTAGCAGCAGTAATAGTAGTAGTTGTTGTATTTGTAGTAGTATTAGTAAGAGTATTAGCTCGAGTTGTAGTTGTTGGAGTAGTGGTAGCCGCAGCAGTTGTAGCAGAAGTAGTACTTCTAGTAGTAGTAATAGTAATAGTAGTAGTAGTAGCCGCGGCAGCAGTAGTAGTTGTAGCAGTAGAAGTGGGTATTATAGTTGTAGTATTAGCAGTAGCATTTGTGGATGGAATAGAAGTAGTTGTAGGAATAGTAGTAGTAGAAGTAGTGGTAGCAGTAGTGGTACTAGTATTAGTAGTGGTAGTAGTAGTAGTAGTAGTAATAGTAGTAGGATTTATAGTAGTAGCAGTAGTAGTAGTAGTAGCAGTATGAATACTAATATTAGTAGTAGTAGTAGTAGCAGTATGAATACTAATATTAGTAGTAGTTGTAGTAGCAGTAGTAGTAGTAGTAGTAATAGTAGTAATAGCAGCAGTAGGAGTTGGAGTAGGACTAATAGTAGTAATAGTAGTAATAGGTGTAGTAGTAGTACTACAAGGAGTTGTAGTAGGAACTGTAGTGGGAGTTGTAGTTATTGTAGTAGTGGTAGTAGTAGCGGCTGGAGTAGTAGTAGTAGCGGCTGGAGTAGTAGTAGTAGTATTAGTCTTAGTTGTAGTAGTAGTGGCAGTAGAGATAGTTATAGTTGTAGTACTAGTAGTAGTAGTACTAGTAGCAGTTATTGTATTAGTTGTAGTAGTAGTAGTAGCAATAGTAGTAGTAATAGTAGGAATAGGTGTAGTAGTAGTAGCCGTAGTAGTCGTAGTACTAGTAGGAGTAGCAGTTACAGGAGTAGTAGTTGTAGTAGTAGTAATAATAGCGGTGGTAGTAGTAGTAGTCATAGTCGTAGTAGTAGTAGTAGTAGTGTTATTGTTAGTAGTAGTAGTGGTGGTGGTGATAGTTGTGGTAGAGGCAGTGGGAACAACAGTAGTAATATTAATATTAGGGGTAGTATTAGTAGCAGTAGTAGTAGTAGTAGTAGTAGTAGTAGTAGGTGGAGGAGGAGGAGGAGGAGGAGGAGGAGTTGTAGTTATTGTAGTAGTGGTAGCTGCAGTAGTAGTAGTTGTAGTTGTGTTGCAGTTGGAGTAGGAGAAGGAATAGTAGTAGTCGTAGTAGTAGTAGGAGGAGGAGGACTAGTGGTAGTAGCTGTAGTAGGAGTTGGAGTTGTAATACTAGTAGTAGTAACAGTAGTAGGAATAGTAGTAGTCATAGTTGTAGGAGTAGTAGTAGCAGTAGAAGTAGTCACATTAGTGGTAGTAGTAGTAGTTGTAGTAGTTTTAGTAGTAGCAGTCTTAGTAGCAGTAGTAGTAGCAGCAATAGTAGTCGTTGTAGTTGTAGTAGCCGAAGTAGTAGTTGTAATAGCAGTAGTAGCAATAGTGGTAGTAGTAGGAGTGTTAGGAGTAGTAGGAGTTAGAGTAGGAGTAGTAGTAATAGTAGTAATAGTAGTAGTACCAGTAGTTGCAGTATTGACAATAATAGTTGGAGGAGATGGAGTAGTGGTTGTTGTCATTGTTGTTGTAGGAGAAGTAGTAGTAGTGATAGTAATAGTAGTTGTAGTAGTATCACTAATTTTAGCAATTGTAGTAATAGTAGAATTAGTAGTAGCAGAAGTAGTGGTAGTACTAGCTGTATAAGCAATAGTTGTAGTAATAGCAGTAATAGTAGTAGTAGAAGTAGTGGTAATAGCGGTTGTATAAGTAATAGTTGTGGCAGTAGCAACAGTAGCAATTATTGCAATTGTAGCAACAGTAATAGTAGCAGTTGCTGTGGAAGTAGTAGCAGTCTAGCAGCGGTAGTGGAAGTAGTAATAGTATAGTCATAATAATAGCAATAGTAGTAGTAGCGGAATTAGCAGCAGCAACAGTAGTTGTAGTAATAGTAGAAGTAGTAGCAGTGGTTCTAGTAGCAGTAGTACTAGAGTATTAGCAGTAGTAGTAGCAGCAGCAGCTATAGTAGCAGAATTACTACCACAACTCCTACTCCTACTTGTGCTACTACTACTACTATTCCTACACCTACTATGACTACCACTTCTCCAACCCCTACAACTACTACTACCACTTCTACAGCAACTGCAACTATTATTACTACTTCTGCACGTATTCCTATTCTTGCTACTACTACTACTACTCCTCCTGTTCCTACTATAGCTACTCTGAATCCTGTTGCTCTTGTCGCTTCTACTTCAACTTCCACAACTACTACGACTGCAGCTACTACTGTTACCTCTACTGCTACACCTACTACTACTATTACTACTACTATTACTACTAGTCTTAGTACTACTAGTCTTACTACTACTACCGCCACTACTGCTGCTGCTGCTGCTCTTGCTACTATTACTCTGAATACTACTACAACTCTACTTCTTCTAATGCTTCTTCTACTACTAATACAAGTACAATTACAACTATTTCTATGACTACTATAACTACTGCTACTATACCTACTACTTCTCCTCCTCCTACTGCTACTATTATTACTATTATTACTATTATTACTACTACAACTATCATTACTACTACTAATACTACGACTACTACTACTAATACTCCTGCACCTACTACTACTACTACTACTCCTACAACTTCAAGTCCAACTACTACTCATACTACTACTACTACTACAACTACTAATACTAAGTTACTACTACAGCTGCTAATGCTGTTTCTACAACTACAACTACTACAACAACAACTACTACTAATAATACTAAATTACTGCTACTACTACTACTACTACTACTTCTGCTAACCTTTTTTTCTACTTCTATTTCTAGTACTCCTACTACTCCGGCTACTGCTGCTACTACTATTACAACTTCTACGACTACTACCACTACTATTGCTACTACTACTATTCTCCAACGACAACTACTTCTACTACTACTACTACAACTATTTCTACCAGTTTGACTACTACTATTATTATGGCTATGATGACTATTGGTATTGCTACTACTACTGCTACTACTCCAACTAATGCTACTACTACTGTTGTTAGCGCTACCACTAATACAACCACTATTATTGTTGCTAGTATTGCTGCTACTACTGCAAGGACAACTACAACAGCTACTACTACTCATTCTCCTACACCGATTCCTTCCACTAGTCCTACTCCTACTACTTCTATTACTACTACTCGTACTTGTACAAGTACTACTATTACTACTCCAACGACAACTACTACAGCTACTGCAACTACTTCTGTTGCTATTACTACTTCTTCTCCTTCTACTACTACGACTACCACTACTACTCCTATTACCACTAGTGCTACTGCTACTATGACTACTACTACTACAACAACAACAACTACTACTATTACTACTTCTACTACTAGTGCTACTATTTCAGCTACTTCTACATCTGCTACTACTGCTACTACTTCTGATAGTGCTCCTACTACAACAATAGCTACTACTCATACTACTACTATTACTACCACAACTACTATTGTGGCTACTAATACAACCATTACTAGTACTACTATGACTACTACTACTACTACTACTACTCCAACAACTACAACCACTATGGCTTTGACTCCTACTACAACAGCTACTACTACTATTGCTACAATTACGGCTGCAACTACTACTACTACTACGACTGTTACTACCATTATTGCTACCTTGACTGCTGTTGCTACTAATACTGCCACTACTTCTGCTTCTACTTAGACTACTAGTACTATTGCTGCTGCTGCTACTACTACTATTTCCACTTGTACTACGAATACTACTACAATTACAACTATGACTACTACTGCTAATGTTACTACTGCTGCTACAAATACTACTACTCCTTTTACTTCTCCAACTAATACTACTACTGCAACTACTACTACTGCTACTCATACTACGAATACAACTACTACTACTATTGCTGCTACTACTCATACTACTATTGCTACTACTATTGCCGCTACTGCTACTACTACGACTACTACAATTACTGCTACTACTACTAGTACTTCAACTACTACTACTCTTACTACTACTACAACTGCTACTGCTTCAATTGCTGCAACTACTACTGCTACTACTGCTATTGCTACTATAACTTTAACTACTACAGCTACTACTACTACAACTAGTGCTACTACTTCTATTCATGCTACTACTACTACTCCTCCTGCTACAATTACTACTAGTACTACTACTGCTACTACTACTACTACTACTACTACTACTTCAACTACTACTACTACTACTAGTAGTAGTAATACTACCACTACTACTACTAATACTCCTACTAATACTGCTACTTTTGCTGCTACAACAAGAACAACAACTATTATTGTTATTGTTGTCGCAACCACTACTACTACTACTGCGACTTCTCCTCCTCCTACTACTACTGCTTCAACTACTACTACACTACTACTGTTTCTACTACTACTAGTACTACTACTACTATTGGTGCTGGTACCACTACTATTTCAACTAATGCGTCTACTCATGCATCTACTGCTATAGTAACTACTACTACTTCTGCTACTATAGCCAATTTTAAAACTACTGCCACTGCTAGTACTATTATTATAACTACTACTATAACTACTATAACTACCGCTACGCCTACAATAACATTTACTGCTATTGCTGTTGCTGCTAATGCGACTACCACAACTATTCCTACTGCAGCTACTACTGCTACTACTATAGCTATTTCTACTATTGCAACTACTGCTACTTATGCTACGACTACTACTCCTACTCCTACTACTACTTCTACTACGACTTCTATTCCTAAGGTACTACTACTACTGCTACTACTGCTATTGCTATTTCTATTACTACTACTGCTCCTAATACTACGACTGCTACAATGGCTACTACTGCTAGTACTACTACTACTACTACTACTATTGCTATAGCTATAGCTGCAGCAGCTGCAATTGTTACTACTGCTGCTAATATGGCAACTACTCCTACTACTGCTTCAACTAATACTACTATGTCTTCTCCTCCTCCGACTACCACTACTGCAACAACGACCACTGCTACAGCAACTACTATAGTCACTACAGTTACTACTTCTTTTGATACTACTACTACTTCTATTATTATTACTGCTTCTACTTCTGCAACAACTGCGACTATGATGACTACAACTTCTACTATGGCTACTGCTACTACTACAACTCCTGCTACTACTACTACTTCTACTATTATTACCACAGTTGTTGCTACTATTACTACTACTACTACTACAACTATGAATACTACTGCTACTACTGCTACTACACTGCTACTCCTTTGACTGCTACTACTACAACTACTATAGCTATGACTGCTACTGCTACGAATGCTACTGCTACTAGTACTACTACTAATACTACTACTGCTACTACTACTCCAGCTGCTTCTAATACTATTACTACTACTACTGCCACTAATGGCAATATTGCTTCTACCACTACTACTATTGCAACTACTGCACCTACCGATGCTTCTACTACTGCTGCTACTGCAATACTACTACTACTACGACTACTTTTACAATTACTGCTACCACTAGTACTATTGCTATAACTACTTTTGCTACTACTACGACTTTGAGTACTACTACTACTACTTCTTACACTTCTCTTGCAATAACAACAACTACTTCTCCTACTACTACTATTATTCCTACTAGTGCTACTACAACTACAACTACTACTACTTCTACTACTGCAACTGTTGCTACAACTGCTACTACTACATTTATTACTACAGCTACCACTACTACTGCTACTACTATATTTATTACTATAGCTACCACTACCACTGCTACTACTACTACTGCCACTACCAATACTACTAGTATTGCTACTGCTAATACTACAACTGATAGAATTGCTACTACTGCTGCTGCTGCTGCTGCTGCTGCTACTACTACAACTACTGCTACCACTGCTGCTGCGACTATCTCTCAAACTACTATTACAACTACTAATACAACTAATATTGCATCTAGTACTACTACTGCTTTTGGTACTACCTCCGCAATTAGAACTAATACTATTACAACAACAACTACTACAGCTACAACGACCACTGCTACGGCAACTACTACTATTACTACGAACGCTATGATTGCTACTGCTACTAATATTGTAGTAGTAGTAGTAGTACAAAAAGTAGGAGCTGAAGTAGTAGTCGTACTAGTAGTTTTAGAAGGTGTAGCAACAGTTGTATCAGTAGTAGTAGTGCTAGGAGTAGTAGTTGTATCAACAATAGTATTAGTAGTAGTAGTAGAAATAATAGTAGTAGCAATAGTTGCCACTACTATTGTTGCCGATGCTGTTGCTACTACTGCTGCTACTGCTACTACTACTACTGTTGTTGTTGTTGCGGGCACTACTGCGACAGCTAATACTACTTATTCTACTAGTACTACTAGTACTACCACTACTACTACTAAAACTATTATTACAAGTACTTCTACTACCACTACTACTACAAATAATCATAACATTACTACTACTACTATGATGAATACTACTATTACTCCCACTACTTCTGATACTACTACTACTCCTACTTCTACCACTACTCCAAGTTCTACTACAACTCGTAACACTCCTACTACTACGAAAACTGCTACTACTAATAGTACAACTGCTTCTACAACAATAAGTACTACTACCACTAATATTACTATTTCCACAACTACAACTACTTCAACTAGTACTATGACTACTATTCCTACTACTACTACTACTACTTCTACTACTATTCCAACTACTACTCCAACTCCTACTACTACTACTACTACTACACCTACTCCTACTCCAACTCCTACTACTACTATAACTACAACTACTACAGCTACCACTACTCTTAACAATTGTAACTCCTACTACTACTCCTACTACAACTCCTACTACTAATACTACAACAACAACTACTATTACTACTACCACAACAACAACAATTACTACTACTACTACTTCGAATACTACTACTAGTACTACTACTAACACTACCACTAATACAAATATCACTACAACTGCTACTAATGACGCAACCACACCTACTACTACTACTACTACTAATAATAATAATAATAATAATACTACTAGTACTACTACTACTACTAATACTACTACTACTACTACTACCACTACTACGACTACCACTAATACTACTACTTGCTGCACCTATTACTACTATTATCGCTATAGCTACTACTACTAATAGTACTACGATGATAATAACAACAACTACTACAACAACTATTTCTACTACTAGTACTACTACTCCTATTACTCACTACAACAACTACTACTACAACCATAAATACTACTACTACGAACACTCTTACCACTACTATAACTCCTACTACTATTCCTATAGAACTGCAAATAATACCACTACTATTACTAATACTACAAGTCCGACTCCAACTCCTACTGCTACTACTACTCCTACCATTACTACTACTACTGCTACTACTACTACTACCAGTACAACTCCTACAACTACAACTCCAATTACCACGACAACTATTGCTACTTCTGCTACAACTACATCTCCTCCTCTGAATTTACTGCTACTACCACTACTATTACTACTCCCACTAATACTACTACTACTTCTACTAGTACTAGTACTACATCTACTATTATTATGGCTACGACGACTATTGGTACTGCTACTACTACTCCTACTGCTCCAAATGCTGCTACTGCTACTGTTGTTGGCGCTACCACTAGTACAACCACTATTATTGCTGCTAGTATTGCTGCTACTACTGCAAGTGCAACTACAACAGCTACTACTACTCCTACTACTGCTCATTCTCCTACACCTATTGCTACCACTACTCCTACTCCTACTGCTTCTATTACTACTACTAGTACTAGTACTACTACTACTACTACTACAACTACTACTACTACAGCTACTGCAACTACTTCTACTACTATTACTACTTCTTCTCCTTCTGCTACTGCTACTACCACTACTACTCCTATTACCACTAGTGCTACTCATACTACTACAACAGCTACTACTACTGATATTGCTCCTACTACAACAACAGCTACTACTCATACTACTACTATTACTACCACAACTACTAATGCGGCTACTAATACAACCATTACTAATACTACTATGACTACTATTACTACTACTTCTACTCCAGCAACTACAACCACTACGGCTGTGACTGCTACTACAATAGCTACAGCTACTATTGCTGCTACTACTATTACTTCAATTACGGCTGCTACTACTACTACTACTACGACTGCTACTACAATTATTGCTGCCCTGACTGCTGTTGCTACTAATACTGCTACTACTTCTGCTTCTACTTAGACTACTAGTACAATTGCCGTCACTGCTACTGCTACTATTTACTACTTCTAATACAAATACTACTACAAGTACAACTATGACTACTGCTGCTAATGTTACAACTGCTGCTACTAATACTACTACTCCTTCTACTTCTCCAACTAACACTACTACTGCAACTACTACTACTGCTACTCCTACTACGAATAATACTACTACTACTGCAGCTGCTGCTACTAAAACTACTACTTCTACTACTATGACTATTGCAATTACTACTACTACTAGTAGTATTGCACCTACTACTACCACTACTGCTACTGCTCTTACTACTACTACAGCTCCTACTACTTCAATTGCTGCAACTACTACTGTTGTTGCTGCTACTACTACTAATACTACTACTACTTCAACTACTACTGCTACCACTACTACTCCTAGTACTACCACTACGTCTACTAATACTACTACTTTTGCTGCTACAACAACAACTACTACTATTATTGTTGTTGTTGTCGCAACCACTACTACTACTATTGCGACTTCTCCTACTACTACTAATACTGCTTCAACTACTACTACACTATTACTATTTCTACTACTACCACTACTGTTGAAATTGTTGGCGCTGGTACCACTACTATTACAACTAATGCGGCTACTCACGCATCTACTGCTACAATTACTACTACTACTTCTACTACTATTGCTAATTTTACAACCACTGCCACTACTAGTACTACTATTATAACTACTACTATGACTACTATGACTACTATAACTACCGCTACGCCTACAATAACAACCACTACTACTTCACCTACTACTACTGCTGCTGCTGCTACTGCCACTACCACAACTACTGCTACTCCTATAGCTATTTCTACTACTGTAACTGCTGCTACTTCTACTACGACTACTACGACTACTCTTACTACTACTGCTACTACTGCTATTGCAACTTCTACTGCAACAACTACTACTACTACGGCTCCTAATACTACTACTGCTACAATGGCTACTACTGCTAGTACTACTACTACTACTACTACTATTGCTGCCTATACTGCTGTAGCAGCTGCAATTGCTACTAGTGCTGCTAATATGGCAACTACTCCTACTACTGCTGCAACTACTACTACTACAACTACTACTACTACGTCTTCTCCTCCTCCTACTGTCACTGCTGCAACAACGACCACTGCTACAGCAACTACTACAGTCACTACAGTTACTACTTCTTCTGATACTACTACTACTTCTATTATTATTACTACTTCTACTTCTGCAACAACTGTGACTATGACTACTACAACTTCTACTACGGCTACTTCTACCACTACACCTCCTGCTACTACTACTACTTCTACTACTATTACTGCAGTTGTTGCTACTACTACTATTACTACTACTGCTGTGGCTACTAATACTACTACTACTATGAATGCTACTGCTACAACTGCTACTACACTGCTACTCCTTTGCTGCTACTACTACAACTACTACAGCTACGAATACTACACCTACGAATGCTACTGCTACTACTATTACTACTACTACTACTACTCCTGCTGCTTCTAATACTATTATTACTACTACTGCCACTAATGCAAATATTGCTTCTACTACTATTACTATTACAACTACTGCACCTACTGATGCTTCTACTACTACTGCTACTGCAATACAACTACTACTACGACTACTTTTACAACTACTGCTACCACTAGTACTACTGCTATAACTACTTTTGCTACTACTATGACTTTTAGTACTACTACTACTACTTACACTTCTCTTGCAATAACAACAACTACTTCTCCTCCTACTACTACTATTCCTACTACTGCTACTACAACTATAACTACTGCTACTTCTACTACTGCAACTGTTGCTACAACTGCTACTACTACTACTACTGCTACTACTATTGCTGCTACTACTACATTTATTACTATAGCTACCACTACTACTGCTACTACTACTACTACTGCCACAACCAATACTACTAGTATTGCTACTGCTGATACTAAAACAGACAGAACAGCTACTACTACTGCTGCTGCTACTGCTACTACTACTACTACTGCAACTACTACTACCACTGCTGCTACTACTATCTCTCAAACTACTATTACAACTACTAATACAACTAATACTGCTTCTAGTACTACTACCGCTTTTGGTACTACCTCTGCAATTACTACTAATACTACTACATCAACTATTACAACAACTACAACAACCACTGATACTGCAACTACTACTATTACTACGAGTGCTACAACTGCTACCGCTACTACTATTGTAGTAATAGTAGTAGTACAAAAATTAGGAGCTGAAGTAGTAGTCGTACTACTAGTTTAAGTAGGTGTAGCAACAGTTGTATCAGTAGTAGTAGTGCTAGGAGTAGTAGTTGTAGCAGCAATAGTTTAGTAGCAGTAGTATAAAAATAGTAGTAGTAATAGTTGCAACTACGATTGTTGCCGATGCTGCTGCTACTACTGCTACTACTACTACTACTGTTGTTGTTGTTGCGGGCACTACTGCGACAGCTAATACTACTACTTCTACTAGTAATACTAGTACTACTACTACTACTACTATTATTACAAGTACTTCTACTACCACTACTACTACAAATAATAATAACATTACTACTACTACTACTATGATGAATACTACTATTACTCCCACTACTTCTGATACTACTACCACTCCTGCTTCTACCACTACTCCAAGTTCTACTACAACTCCTAACACTCCTACTACTATGAAAACTGCTACTACTAACAGTACAACTGCTTCTACAACAATAACTACTATTACCACAAATATTACTCTTTCTACAACTACCGCTACTTCAACTACTACTGCGACTACTACTATTCCTACCACTACTGCAACTACTTCAACTACTATTCCAACTACTACTCCTACTACTGCTACTATGACTACTCCTACTACTACAACTCCTCCTCCTACTACTACTACATCTACTCCAACTCCAACTCCTATTACTACTACAACTACAACTACTACAACTACCACTACTTTTAACAATTGTGACTCCTACTACTACTACTACTACTCCTACTACTACTAATACTACAACAACTACTAATATTATTACTACCACAACAACAACAATTACTACTACTACTACTACTACTACTACTATACTACTACTTCTTCTTCTTCTTCTAATACTACTACTAGTACTACCACTAACACTACCACTAATACAAATATCACTACTGCTGCTACTAATGATACAACCACACCTACTACTACTACTACTACTAATACTAATTCTACTACTACTACTACTACTACTACTACTACTACTACCACTACTACCACTACTACCACCACTAATACTACTACTACCTGTGCCTATTAACACAATTACTACTATTATCGCTATAGCTACTACTACTAATAGTACTACGACGACAATAACAACAACTACTACAACTACTACTTCTACTACTAGTACTACTACTACAATTACTCACTACAACAACAACTACTACTAATACTCCTACCACTACTACTATAACTACTACTGCAACCACTACTCCAACTATAACAACTCCTACTACTATTCCTATAGAACACCTAAAAATACTACTACTATTACTACTACTACAAGTCCTACTCCAACTCCTACTGCTACTACTACTCCTACCATTATTACTACTACTACTAATAATAATAATAATAATAATACAACTTCTACAACTACAACTCCGATTACCACTACAACTATTGCTACTTCTACTACAACTACATCTCGTCCTCTAACTTACTGCTACTACCACTACTATTACAACTCCCACTACTACTACTACTTCTTCTACTAGTACTAGTACTACATCTACTGCTACTACTACTACTACTACGGCTACTGCTGCTACTACTGCTACTTCTTTTATTACTACAACTACTGCTATGATTACTATTGTTAGTACAATTACTTCAACTACAACAATAATAACAATAACAACTACTGCTGCTACTGCTAATACTACTACAACCGCTACTACACTACTACGATAACTATTACTACCACTAGTGCTGCTACTACTGCAACTACTACTATTATGACTACTTCTACAAATACGACTACTCCTACTGCTATTGTTACTACTACTACTACTACTCCTACTACTACTACTACTACTACTACCACCACTATAGGTACAATTACTGCTACTTTATGACTACGACTCCGACTAATACTACTACGACTAATACTTCTATCGCTTGTACTTCTCGAATAGTGACTACTACTACTACTACAACAACAACTACTACTACAACAACAACAACAACAACAACTGCTACTACAACAACAACAACAACAACTAGTACTACTACTACTGTTGCTATTGCTACAACTACCACTACTATTTCTACTTGTACTAGTACTAATACTACTTCTACTGCTACTACTGCTTCTAGTACTAGTCCTACTACTACTTCTACTACTACTACTACTACTATGGCTACTACTGCTATTACTACTACTACTACTACTTCTACTATTGCCGTAACTACTACTTTTATTACCACTCCTACTACTATTTCTTCAACTACAATGATCATAACAACAACTACTACAACTACTGCTGCTAATACTACTACTACCACTACTACACCACCACTACTACTAGTAGCACTAGTGTCGCTATTATTGCAACTGCTACTTCTACGACTACTACTCTGATTAATACTTCTACTACCAATACTTCTACCACTACTACTTTTGGTACGGCTACTACTACTATTGCTGTTGCTGCTACTACAACTACTACTCTACTACTACTGCTACTACTACTACAACAGCTACTAATATTGCTACTCCTACTACTACTACTATTACTATTACTACTACTACCACTACTGCTACTACTACTGCTACTACTACTACTAACACTACAACTCCTGCTACTACTACCACTACTACTCCTAATACTACTATGGCCGCCACTACTACTGTTACTATGAACACTACCACTACTATTGCTCTTGCGGCCACTACTACTACTACTATTGTTGTTGTTGCTGCTATTGCCACTGCTACTACTACTACTATTACAAATACTACTACTAGTAGCACAAATGTTACAACTACTACTATTACTGCTACTACTACTACTACTAATGTTACTACTACTAAAACTAAAATTACTACTACAGCAACTAAAACTATTACTACAACTACAACTCCTATTGATACCGCTACTCTACTCCTACTACTAATACTACTACTACAACTACTACACCTACTACTTCTGCTATTATTGCTATTGTTGCTATTGCTACTACTACTACTACTGCTGCTACTATTACAACAATGACTACACCTACTACTATTGCTTCTACTACCAGTGCTGCTGTTGCTACTACTACTACTACAACAACAACAACTACTACTGCTCCCTCTCCTCAAACTATACTACGACTCCTACAAGTACTACTACTACTACTCTGACCCTACTACTTTCGCTACTGCTACAACTGCTACTGCTACAACTACTACAACTACTACTACTACCATAATTATTACTACTTCTAGCATAATTAATACGATTACTACTACTACTTCTACAACAACAACAACAAATAAAATGACAACTACTACTACTACTATTATCACTATTACTACTACTACGACTACTACTACTACTACAACAACAACTACTTCTACTTCTACTACTACTACAACTACCACCACCACCACCACTACTACTACTACTACTACTATTATTATCACTACTGCTACTACTACTACTTCTACTACTAGTACTAATACTCCTCCTACTACTACTACTCCTAACACCCCTACTACTACAACTACTACTAATACTACTACTAATACTACTACTACTACTACTCCTACTACTATTACTACTCCTCCTCACACACCTTCAACTTCAACTACTACTACTCCCACTACTACTACTACTATTACTACACTCCTATAACAACAACAACTACTGCTACTGCTACTGCTACCACTACTACGACTACAAAAACTACTACAACTATTACTACTACTTTGACTTCTATGACTACTACTCCTGCTACCACTACTACTACCACTACTCATACTAATACAGCTACTCCAAACACTGCTACTGCTACTACTACTACTACTACTACTTCTACTACTGCTACAACAACAACAACAACAACTACTACTACTACTACTATTACTACTACTACTACTACTACTACTACTACTACTACTACTACTTCTACTATTGCTACAACAACAACAACAACAACAACAACTGCTGCTGCTACTGCTACTACTATAGCTATTGCTACAACAACAATAACTACTACTGCTACAATTATGACTACTCCTACTACTACTACTACTACTACTACTACTCGTACAAATACAACTTCTCCAAGCACTCCTACTACTACTACTAGTACTATTGCTACAGCTAATACTAATCCAACTACTACTGCTAGTACTACTACTATTGCTATTATTGCTGCTTCAACTACCACTACTGCTATTTCTATTACTCCTCCAGCAAGTACTACTACAACTAATACTATTCCTTCTACTACTACTATTGCTACTGTTGCTAGTACACAATAGCTAGTACTACTATTACTCCTACAACTACTACTATTACTACTACTACTGCTCCTACTACTATTGCTCCAATGACTATTACAACAACAACTACTACCACTACTACTACTACTTCAACTTATACTACTTGTAACACTGCTAATCCTTCTAGTCCATCAACTACTCCTCTTACTACTACTTCTACTACTACTACTATTCCTATTCCTACTCCTACTACTACTTCTACTCCCACTCCTATTACTCCTACAACAACTGCTACTACCACCCCTACTCCAACTCCTACTGCTACTACTACTCCTTCAATTACTACTACCCATACTCCAACTACTACAACTCCAATGATAACTCCTACACCAACTCGTACTACTACCATTGCTACTACTTCTACAACTCCTAGTAGAACTACTACTACTACCGCTACTACTACTACAACTACTACAACAACTACTACTACTGGTACCAATGCTACTAATACTAACACTACTACTACTGCTCCTATAACTACTACTTCCAGCACTACTACTCCTACTACTACTCCTACTCCTACACCTACTCCAACTACTACTCCTACTTCAAAAACAACTACAACAACTACTTCTACTAATATAATTACTACTACTACTATTACTAAAGCTGCGGCTATAGCTACTCCTACTACTGCTGCTACTACTGCTAATTACTGCTATAACTACTACTACTGCTACAACTACTGTTACAACTGTTGTGACTACTACTGCACTACTACTACTACTAGTCCTACAACTGCTACAACAATAATTGCTACTACTACTCCTACTCATACACAAACTCATACTACTACTCCTACTACTACCTCTACTCCTACACCTACACCTACTACTACTACTACGACTACTACTACGGCTACCGTAGCAACTACCACTCCTACTCCAACTCCTACTACTACTACTGGTACTACCACAATAATAACAACAACTACTACTACTATACTACTACTACTACTACTAATACTACTACTTCTTCTTCTACTACTACTACTACTACTACTAATACTACTACTTCTTCTACTACTACTCCATCTACGACTGCTGCTGCTGCTACTACTGTTGCTGCTACTACTCTTACTACTACAACTGCTACTACTACTACTATAACGACTACTCCTACTGCTACTACTGCTCCTCCTCCTACTACTACTACTATTACTACCATTCCTCCTGCTACTGCTACTACTACTACTACTACTACTACATCTACTACACCTGTTACTACTGCTACTACTAGTTCTACTACTACTAGTAAGACTACTACTACATTACTACTAGTACAACTGCTACTACTTCTCCTTCCACTACTGCTATGACTACTACAACTATTACTATTGTAGCTGCTACTGCTATCACCAAAACAACAACAACAGCTAATGCCACTAGTTCTACTACTACAACTACTGCTACAACTACTTCTACTACAACTAATGGTATTACTGCTGCTGCTGCTAGTCCTCCTCCTCCTCCTCCTACTGCTGCTGCTACTAATGCCACTACTACTACTGATCCTGCCTCTCCTACTATAGCAGCTTCGGCTATTCCTACTGTCATAACTGATACAAGGACTTCTGCTCTTGCTACTACTATTATTACTACTACTGCTACTGCTACTACAACTAGTACTGCTCCAGTTGTTCCTACTGGGCCTGTTGCTACTACTAGTAATACTACTAGTCCTAATGCTTCTACTGCTATGACTACTACTACTCCTACTACTACTACTATTGCTACTGCTACCGCTACTATCGCTATTACCGCTAATACTACTGCCACTACTACAACTACTAGGACTAATGCTGCTATGACAACTACAACTACTACTACCGTCAATACTCGTGCTACTCCTACTACAACTATTACTACTGCTGCTGTTGCTGCTACCACTACAACAACAACTACTAATGCAACAACCACTATGGCTACTACTGCACTACTACTACTACAACTACTACTACGACAACAACAACTACTACTGCTACGTTGTTATTGCTGCTACTACTACTGCTGCGTATACTACTTCTCATAATACAACAACTACTGCTACTACTACTGTTGCTACTATTGCTCCTACTGCTTCTACCACTACAACTGCAACTTCTACTACTACAAGTTGTACTACTACCTATAATACTCCCACCACCACCACCACCATTACTACTACTACTATTATTGTTGCTACTACTACTACTACTACACTTGTTGTGACTACAACTGATACAGCTGCTGTTCCTGTAACAATAACTACTACTGCTACTACTACTACAACAATAACTCCTACTCCAACTCCCGTTACGACTTCTAATACTACTACTATCATTTATGCTACTACCACTACAACTACTACTACTGTTGCGACTATTGCTACTACAACTACTACTAATACTTCTACCACCACTACTACTACTACTACTACTACTACTACTATCACCACCACTACTACTACTACCAATACTACTACAACTACTAGTGCTACTTCTACTACTTTTACTACTACTCAACTACTACTATGACTACTACAACTACTAGTAGTACTTCTACTACTACTACTCCTACTCCAACTCCTACTCCTTCTATAACTCCTACTACTCCTCCTACCCCTACTCCATTTACTACTTCTACTACAACTAAAACTACTACTAATACTACAACAACAACAACTACTACTATTATTGTAATAACTACTACTACTATTAATTCTTCTACTACTACTATTACTAGTCTAATGGCTACTACCACAACTCCTAGTACTACTACTACTAACACTAACACTACTACTATTACTACTACTCCTCCTACTCCTACTACTATGCCTACTACCGCACCTACTACTAAACCTATACCTACTACTACTACTCCTACTACTAATACTACTACTACTACTACTGCAACTAATTATCTTACTCCCACTCCAACTACTACTTCTACTACTACTACTCTGACTATTACTACTACTACAACAACAACTACTACTACTAATAGAATTACTACTACTACTACTATTGTGACTACTCCTACTCTTAGTACTACTCCAATTACTACTACTACTACATCTGCTACTACTACTGATACTGCTGCTGCTCAATGTTTCGCTATTACTACTACTACAACAACTGCTACCACTAGTACTGCTTCTATTATAGCTACTACTACTATGGCTATCGCTACTACAACAACTCCCACTACTACTACTACTACTGCTGCAACTACTGCTACAACTACTGCTACTACTCCTACTACTACTGCTACTACTACAATAATGATAACAACTACTACTTCTACTGCTACCTCTACTACAACTACTGCTATTACTACTACTTCTACTACTAAGACAACTACTCTCGCTACTATTGCTACTACAGCTACAAATCCTATTGCATCTACTACTACTACTTCTACTACTACTACTACTACTACTACTACTACTGCTTCTACTACCACTATTGCTACTACTACAAAAACTCCTACTGCTACTACTACTACTACTATTACTACTATTGCTACAACCATTACTACAGTTGTTACTACTACTGCTACTACTATTACTTCCATTACTACAAATACTATTGCTACTACTACTACTACTACTACTACTACTACTACTACTACTACTACTACTACTACTACTAATATTACGATCACTATTGCTACACGTACTTCTACTACTATTGCTACTACTACTACTCCTCCTCCTACTACTACTGTAATTACTACTATTATTGCTACAACTATTGCTACTACCACTACTCCTACTACCACTATTGCTACTACTACAACTACTACAACAACAACTACTACTACTCCTGTTAATGCTACTAGTTCTACTTGCACTGCTACTATAGCTACTAATTCTATTCTACTCCTACGACTCCAACTACTACTACTCCTACTCTATTTCTGCTACTACTACCACTTCTCCTATTACTACCTCTACTCCTATTCCAACTCCTATTACAACAACAACTACTTGTCTACTACTACTACTACTACTTGTACCGCAACTCCAACTACTACTACTTCAACTCCTGCTTCATTACTACTACTACTACTACTACTACAGCGACTACTACTAGCACTTCTACTACAACAACTACAAGTATTTGAACTACTACGACAACTACTAATACTTATATTACAACTATTACTACTAGTCCTACTCTGAATTCTACTACTTCTACTACTACTACTCCTACTACTCCTACTACTACTGCTACTACTACTCCTAATCTAACTCCTACTGCTGCTACTATTCCTACTACTACTACACCTCCAACTCCAACTACTATTATGCCTAGTACTACTCTTACTCCAACTCCTACTACTGCTACTATTCCTACTACTACTACAACGCCAACTCCAACTACTATTATGCCTAGTACTACTCTTACTCCAACTCCTAGTAGAAGTAGTAGTAGTAGTAGTAGTAGTAGTAGTAGTAGTAGTAGTAGTAGTAGTAGTAGTAGTTGTAGTTGTAGTAGTAGTAGTAGTAATGGTAGTAGTAGTAGTAGTATTAGTAGTATTAGTAGTAGTAGTAGTAGTAGTAATAGTAGCAATATCAGTAGTAGTAGTGGTATGAGTAGTTGTAGTATTGTTAGTAGAAGTTGTAGTAGAAGCAGTAGAACTAGCAGTAGCAGTGGTAGGAGGAGGAGGAGAAGTAGTAGTAGTAGTAGGAATAGGTGTAGGAGTAGGAGTGGTAGTTGGAGTTGTCCTCGTAGTAGTAGTAGTCATAATAGTAGTCGTAGTGCAGTACTAGTAGTAGTGCATTGCTACTAGTAGTAGTAGTTGAAGTAATAGTTGTTGTAGTAGTAGCAGCAATAGAAGTAGAGGTGGTAGTAGCCATAGCAATTGTATTAATAACAAAAGTAGTTGCAGGGGGGAATAGTAGTAGTAGTAAGTTGTAGTTGAAATAGATGTGGTAGTAGCAGTATTAGTAGTTGTCGATGGAGTAGTCAGAGTAGTAAGAGTAGCAGTAGTAGTAGTGATAGTAGAAGTACTTGTAGTATCAGTAGTAGTAGAAGAAGCAGTAGTAGTAGTAGTTGTAAGAGTAGCTGTAGTAGTAGTAGCTGTAGAAGCCACAGTAGTAGTAGTACTAGTAGCAGCAGCAGTACTAGCAGTAGTAGAAGCAGTAGTATTAGCGGTGGTAGTAGTACCAGTAGTAGTAGTAGTAGTAGTAGTAGTATTAGTAACAGTAGCAGTAGTTGTTGTAGTAGTAGTGGCTGTAGAAGGAGAAGTAGCAATGATAGTTGTAGTTGCAGTATTAGTAGTAGCAATAGCTGTAGTACTAGTAGTATTAGCAGTCATAGTAGAAGCAGCAGTAGTAGCAATAGTAATAGTAGTAGAAAAAGTTCTAGCTGAAGTTGTAACAGTAGTAGTAGTAGTAGTACTAGTAGTAGCGGCAGTAGTCTCAGTTGTAGTAGTTGTAGTATTAGGAGTAGTGGCAGCAATTTTAGTAGTTGTTGTAGTAGTAGTAGTAGCAGTAGTAATAAGAGTAGTTGTAGTTGAATCAGCATAAGTAGTACCAACAGTAGCAGTTGCAGTATTAGCAGTTGCTAAAGTAGTGGAAGTAGTAGCAGTAAAATTAGTAGATGTAGTTGTCGTAGTAGTAGCAATAGTAGTGGTAGCAGAAGTTGCAACAACAGTAGTAGTAGCAGTAGTAGTAGAAGAAGTAGCAGTCTAGCAGTTGTTGTTGTTGTTATTGTAGTAGTTGCAGGAGAAGTAGAGCAGTGGCAACCACAGTAGCAGTAATAGTAGAAGTTCTAGTAGAAGCAACAGTAGTGGTTGTAGTAGTAGTGGGATTAGTTGTTGTCGTTGTTGGGAAGTAGTAGTAGCAGTAGTAGTTGTTGTTGTTGTAGTAGCACTAGTTGTAGCAGTAGTAGTAAAAGTAGCAGTTGTAATGGTAGCTGTAGTACTATCAGAAGCAGTAGAAGCAGTAGTAGTAGTAGTTGTAGTAGAAGTAGTAGTAATCGTATTAGTAGTAGTAGCAGTACTAGCTGTAGTACTAGTAGTAGAAGTAGCAGTAGCTATAGAAATTGTAGCAACAGTAGTAGTAGTTATTGTTGTATCATAGCAGTAGTAGCATCAGTAGTAGTAGCAGTAGGAGCAACTGCAGAAGTAGTAGCATTAGTCCTTGTAGCAGTCCTAGCCATAGTAGGAGACTTAGTAGCAGTACTAGTAGTAGTAGGAGTGGTACTAGTAGTGCTAGTAACTGTAGTTGCACTAGGAGAAGTAGTAGTAGCAGTAGTTGTAGTAGTAATAGTAGTAGTAGTAGTACTAATAGTTACAGTAGTAAAAGTAGTTGTAGTAGTAGCATTTTAGCAGTAGCAACTGTAGTAGTAGTAGTTGCAGTAGCAATTATAGTAGTAGAAGTGGTAGTAGTAGTAGTAGTAGTAGTGATTGTAGGTGTATTAGTTGTAGTAGTAGTATTAGTAGCGGAAGTAGGAGTAGGAGTAGTATAAGTAGTAGTAATAGTAGTAGCAGTAGTAGTAAAAGTAGCAGTAATAGCAAAAGTAGTACCTACAGTAGTATTAGTAGTAGCAGTAGGAGTAGTAGTAGGAGTAGTAGTAGTAGTAGTTGTACTAGTAGTTGTACCAGTAGTAGCAATAGTAGTAGGAGTAGTAGCAATTGTAGCAGTAGTAGTAGTAGTAGTAGCAGCAGCAGCAGTAATAGTAGTGGTAGTAGCAACAGTAGTAGTGGTAGTAGTAATTGCTGTAGCAACAACAGTAGCAGCAATAGTCCCAGTAGGAATAGTAGTAGTAGTAGTGGTGGTAATAGTATTAGCAATACTAGTAGTAGTAATAGTAGTATTAGTTGTTGTAGTAGTAGTAGCAGTAATAGTAGTAGCAGTTGTATAAGTTGTAGTGTAATACTAATAGTAGTATAGTAGTAGTAGTTGTTGTTGTAGCAATAGTAGTACCAGTAGCATTAGTGGCAGAAGTAACAATATTTATCATAGTGGTAGAAGTCATAGTAGTAGTTGTAGCATTAATAGCAGCAGTAGCAGTAGTAGTAGTTATAGTAGTAATCGTAGTAGCATTAGTAGTTAAAGTAGAAGTCATAGTAGTGGTTGCCGTAGTAGTAGTAGTAGCTGCAGTACCTGAAGTAGTAGCAGCAGCAATAGTAATAACAGCAGCAGTAATAGTTGTAGCAAAAGAAGTAGCAGTTGTAGTAGTAGTAGTAGCAGCAGTAAATAGTTATAGTAGGAATACTAGTAGTAGCAGTAGTAGTAATAGCGACAAGTGTATTAGTTGGAGTAGCAGTTGTAGTTGTAGCAGAGGTGGTAGCAGTAATAATAGTAGTAGTAGAAGTAGTAGTAGTAGAAGTAGTAAAAGTTATAGTAGTAATATTAGTAGTAGTGACCGTAGCGGTACTACTAGCATTAGTAGTTGTAGTGGCACTAGTAGCAGTTGCAATAGTAGTAGCTGTAGTAGTAGTAATAGCCCAAGGAGTAGTTGTAGTTGTAGTTGTAGTAGTAGTTGTTGTTGTCGTATCAATAGTAGTAGTAGTAGTAGTAGAAGTAGTAGTAGTAGCAGTAGTAATTTTAGTGGCACTCAAATTAATGATAGCAAGAGTGGCAGTAGCAGTTATTGTTGCTGTTGTTGCAATAGTAGTAGTAGTAACTGTAGAGGTTGCTACTACTATTGCTATTTCTACTACTACTTCAACTACTGCTACTACTACCACTACTACAATTGCTACCACTACTAGTACTATTACACCTAATACTACTAATACAATTACTATTACTAGTACAGTTACTACAAATATTATGACTACTATTGCTACAGGTACTCCTACTACTATTACTACTACTACTACTAGACAACTATTACTCCTACTGTAATTACTATTGTTATTGCTACTATTATTGCTACTACCAATATTGCTACTACTACTACTGCTACTACTGCTACTACAACTACTACTTCTCCTGTTACTACTACTGGTTCTACTATTACTGCTACCACAGCTAATATTTCTATTTCTATTCCTGTCTCCTACTGCTACCACTCCTACTACTACTACTACTACTACTACTACTACTACCACTTCTCCTGTTACTACCCCTACTCCTATACCAACTCTTATTTCAACAACAACTACTACTGCTGCTACTATTACTACTACTACTTGTACCACAACTCCTACTACTACTATAACTACTCCTACTTCTATTACTACTACTGCTGCTACTTTTGCTACTACTACTATTATGACTGCTACTTCTACTACAGCTACTACTACTACTTCTACGACTACTGCTGCTGCTACTACTACTACACAACTGCAACCACTTCTATGACTAGCACTGTTATTAGTCCAACAAATCTTACTATTACTACTATTAGTATTACTACTACTACTACAACTACTTCAACTACTCCTACTACTGCTACTACTACTGTCTTTGCTACTACTACTTCTACTAAAACTACTACTACTACTACTACTGCAGCAACTACCAGTACTCTTACTTCTACTACTACTACTACTCCAACTACTACTACTACTACGGCTGCTGCTATGATGTCTACTACTATGACTCCTCCTACTACCTCTACAACTACCACTCCTACTACTACTACTGCTACTACAATGACTACTATTACTACTACTGCTGCTGCTACTACTCCTACAACTACTACTATGGCAACTTCTACCACTACTACTACTACTACCACCACCACTAGTAGTACTAATATTACTACAACTACAGTTACTTCTACTACAATTACTACTACTACTACTACTAGTAGTACTCCTACTACAACTATTAGTACAATTATTACTACTACTGTTGCTACTATTATTACTGCAACTATCACTACTTCTACTACAACTACAGCTAGTACTAATACTACTACTACTCTTGCAATTACTACTAGTTCTACTATTATTGCTACTATAGCTAGTACTTCTATTTCTTCTCCTGCTACTTCTTCTACTACTACTACTACTACTACTACTACTACTCCTCGTCCAACTACTACTACAACCGCCCCTACTACAACCCCTATTGATGCACCAACTTCTATTACAACAACTACAACTAGAATTACTACAACTACTACTACTATTTGTACTGCTACTACTACAACTACTAGCATAACAACTTCTAGTACGACTACAACTTCTACTATAGCTACAAGTACTACTGCTACAACTACTGCTTCTATTACTACTACAGTGCTAATACTTCTACTACTATGACTACTATAATAACAACTGCTATTTCTATTGCTGCAGCTGCAACTTCTCTTACTACAACCACTACTACTTTACTACTACTACTACTACTACTACTAGTACTTCAACAACAACAACTACTACTACTACCAGTACTAAGACTACTACTACTACTATTACTATTCCTAGTCTGACTTCTACTATTGCTACTAGTATACTCCAACTACACCTACTACTACTGCTAATACTACTCCTAATCCAACTCCTACTGCTACTACTACTACTACTACTGCTGCTGCTGCTAGTACTACCCCTACTCCAACTACTACTATGCCTACTACAACTCCTACTCCAACTCCTACAACTACTTATGCTACTACTACAACATCTACTACAACAACAACAACTACTACTACTACAATTACTACTACTAAAAATACTACGACTAGTACTACTGATGCTAACATGCCTACTCCTTCTTCTTCTACTACTACTACTACTACTACTACTACTACTACTACTGCTACTACTACACCTAATACTACTACAGCTCCTAACTCTCCTAGAACTTCTGTGACTACCTACTACTCCTAACACTCCTACTACTACTACTGCTGCTGTAGTTGCTGCTGCTGCTACAACGACAACCACTACAATTGCTGCTACTACTACTATTATGACTACTCCTACAACTACTTGTACTAATACTACCACTCCAAATACTCCTACTACTACTACTACTTATAGTATTACTACTGCCAGTACTAATACTATTACTACTACTGCTGCTACTTTTGTTGATGCTACCACTACTACTAATTCTACAACTTCTACTACTAGCCCTTCTACTACAACTAATACTACTACTGCTGCTGCTGCTATTACTACCACTTCTACTACTACTACTGCTGCTGCTGCTACTAATGCTACTACTACTCCTAAAACTACTACAATTGCTACTCCTATTGCAACTACTGCTTCTACTACTACACCTATTACTCCTACAACTGTCGCTACTACCACTCGTATTACAAATCCTACTTCTACTACTACTCCTTCAACTACTACTACCCATACTCCAAATAATACTACTCCTACTATGACTCTAACTCCTACTCCAACTCATACTACTACCATTGCTACTACTTGTACAACTACTAGTACAACAACAACAACAACAACGATAAATACTACTACTACTACTACTACTAATACTACCAATACTACTGCCACAACTCTAACTATAACTACTACAACAACTATTACTTCTACTACGGCTACAACTACTACTACTGCTATTAATACTACTAATAGTTACACTATTACTTCTTCTGCTGCAACTACTATCACTAATACTACTACACATACTACTCCTACTCCTACATCAACTACAACTACTACTCCTACTCCCCCAACAACAACAACAACTACTACTACTACTATTAGTACTATTACTACTACAATTATTACTACCGCAACTGCTACTATTCCTACTACTACTATTATAGTTCTTGCTACAACTACTACTCCTACTACTTCTCTTACTAGTACAACTACTGCGACACTTACTAATGCTACTATTTCTACAACTACTACTACTTGTAATACCACAACTACTACTACTATAGTTTAAGTTGCTAATGCTGTTGCTGCTACTGCTACTACCGCTAGTTCTACAGCTACAACTACTACTGCTGATGCTGCTACAACAACTACTACTCTTGCTACTACTACTACCAACCACTATTACTACTACTACTATAACTCGAATTACAACTCCTGAAACTAATCCTACTACTACTCTTGCTACTGCTATTACTACTACAACTACTAGTAGTAGCAGTAGTAGTAATAGTAGTAGTTATTGTAGTATTAGTAGTAGTAGGAGGAGTTGTCATAGGAGTAGTAGGAGTACTAGTTGTAGTAGTAGCAATAGTAGTAGCAGTCATAACTATAGTAGCTGGAGTAGTAGTAACAGTAACAGTAAAAGCAACAATAGCAGTAGCAGTAGCAGTAGAAGTAGAAGTAGTAGTAGTAGTAGCAGTAATAGTAAAATAGTAATAATAGAAGTAGTAGCAATAGAAGCAGCAGTAGCAATAATAGTAGTAGTAGTAGTAATAAAAGTAGTGTAGCAGTAGTAGTAGTAGTAGTAGTAGGAAAAGCCATAGTAGTAGTTGTAGTTGTAAGAGAAGTAGTTAGAGTAGCAGCAGCAGCGGTAGTATTAGCAATAGTAGCAATAGTAGTAGTAGTAGTAGTAGTTATAGTAGTGGTGGTAGTAGAAGCACTAGTAGTAGTAGCAATAGCAGTCGTTGTTGTAGTACTATTCGTAATAGCAGTAGTTGTAGCAGTAGTAATAGAAGAAGTAGTAGTAGTTGTTGGAGAAGTAGTAGTAGTAGTAGTTGTGGTTTTAGTTGTAGGAGAAGTAGTAATAGTAGGAGTAGTAGTAGTAGAAGTAATTTTAGAAGTAGTTCTATTTGTAGCTATAGTAGTAATAGTAGTAGTAGTAGTAGTAGTAGTACTAGTAGTAGTAGTACTAGTAGTAGTAGTAGTACTAGTAGTAATAGTAGTAGCAGCAGTATCAGTAGTAGTAGTAGTAGAAGAAGAAGTAAACCTAGTAGCAGTAGTAGTAGTAGTAGTAGTAGTAGTAAACCTAGTAGCAGTAGTAGTAGAAGAATCAACATTGATAGTAGTAGTAGTAGTAGTAATAAATGTAGTACTACCAGTAGCTATTGTAGTATGAGAAGTAGTTAGAGTAGCAATAGTAGTAGTAGTAGTAGTAGGAGAAGTAGCGGTAGTAGTTGTTGTGGTAGTAGTAGCAGTAGTAGCAGCAGTAGTAGTAGCAGTAGTTGTTGTTGTAGTAGTAGTTGTAATACAAGCAATAAGAGTAGTTGTAGTATTAGTAGCAGTAACAGTAGCAGTAGTTGTATGAGAAGAAGTAGTAGTAGTAGTTGCTATAGTTGTTGGAGCAATAGTAGTAGTAGTAGTAGCACTTGTAGTGGAAGTAGATGTAGAAGTTGTACTATTAGTAGCAATAGTCACAATAGTAGTAGTAGTAGTAGTGGTAGTAGTGGTAGTAGTAGTAGTATTAGTAGCAATAGCAGTAGTCGTCGAAGTTGTAGCAGGAGCCGTTGAAGTAGTAGTATTAGTATTAGTAGTTGCAGTAGGAGCAGTAGCAGCAGCAGCAAGAGTAGCAGTTGAAGTAGTAGTAGTAGCAGCAATGATATTAGCAGTAGTAGTTGTAGTCGTAGTAGTTGTAGTAGAACTAGTAGTAGAAGTAGCAGTGTTAGTAGTAGTAATTGTAGTAGTAGTGGTAGTAATTACTCCTGTAGAAGTAGTAGTAGTGGTAGTAATTACTCCTGTAGAAATAGTAGTAGTAGCAGCTGTAGTAGTTGCTGCTATAGAAGTAGTAGCAGTAGTTGTAGTAGTAGTAGAAGTAGTAGCAGTAGTAGTTGTCGTATTAGTAGTAGTAGAAGTTGTATTAGTAGTAAGTGTAGTAGAAGTAGTAGGAGTTGTAGTGTTCGAAGTAGTAGCAATAGTTGCAGTTCTAATAGTAGTAGTGGTAGTTGTAGTAGAAGCAGAAGCAATAGCAATAGTAGTAGAAGTGGCAGTGGTAGTAGTTTCTGCTATAGAAGCAGTAGTAGTTGCAGCAGTCATAGTATTAGTAGTAGTGGTAACAACAATAGTGGTAGTAGTAGCAGTAGTAGCTATTGTAGTAGTAGTTGTACATGGAATGGTAGGCGTAGTAGTAGCTGTAGTTGTAGTGGTAGGAGGAGGAGTTGTAGTAGTGATTATACTAGTAGTTGTAGCAATAGCAGTAGTAGTTGTAATAGTTGTAGCAGCAGCAGTAGTAGAAGAAGTATCACTAGTAGCAGTAGTAGCAGTAGAAGTAGTAACAGTAGTACTAGTAGAAGTTGTAGCAGTAGTAGTAGCAATAGTAGTAACAGTTGTAGTAGTCATAGCAACATTATTATTAGTAGTAGTAGTCGTAGTAGTAGTAGTACTAGTAGTAGTAGTAATAGCAGTAGCAATAGTAGTAGTAGTAGTAATAGTTGTAGTAGCAGCAGTAGTAATAGTAGTTGTAGCAGCAGCAATAGTAGTAGTAGCACTAGTGGTAGCAGTAGTAGTAGTAGTAGTAATAGCGGTAATAGTAATAGTAGAAGTAGCCGCAGTTGTAGTACTACTAGTATTAGTAGTAGTAGTAGTAGTAACAGTAGTAATAATAGTAGTAATAATATTAGTAGTAGTAGTAGTAGTAGTAGCCACAGTAGGAGTAGTAGAAGTATTAGTGGTAATAGTACTAGTACTAGTAGCCGTAGAAGTAGTTGAAGCAGTATTAGTTGTAGTTGTAGTAGAAGTTGCAGCAGCACTCATGGCCATGATAGTAGTCACAATAGTAGTCGTAGGAGTAGCAATTGCAATAATAGTAGCCGCATTAATAATAGTAGCTGAAGTAGCAGCAGTAGTACTAGTATTAGTAGAAGAGGTAGTGGTAGTACTAGTAATAGTTAGAATAGTAATAGAAGTAGTAGTAGTAGTAGCAGTAGTTGAAATAATAGTAGTAATGTTAATTTTAGTAGTAGTAGTAATCGTAGTAGTACTATTGGTAATGGTAGTAGCTTTGGTAGGTGTATTACGAGTAGTAGTAGCAATAGAAGTGCTAGCAGTAGAAGTAATTATAGTAGTAATACTAGTAGTACTAGTAGTAGTAGCAGTAGAAGTTGTATCTGTAGTAGCAGCAGATGTGGTAGCATTAGTAGTAGCAGTAGTAGAACAACAACTACTATGACTCTTGCTGCAACTACTTCTACGGCTAGCAGTGCAGCTGCAACTTCTACGACTACTATCCCGACTACTACTACTGCTACTACTACTACTACTGCTACTACTACTACTACTTCTACTACTACTTCTTCTACTACTACTACTACTACGCGACAACTAGTAATACTACTGCCAATAGTACTACTAATGTTATTACTACCACTGCTACTTTGACTACTATTACTACAACCACTATTACTACTACTACTACTGCTACAACTACAACTGCTACTACTATTACTGCTACTACTGCTGCTAGCACTACAACTATAACTTCCACTACTACTACTTCTGCTACTACTACAACTGGATCTACAACTACTACAACAACTACTACTATTAAATATACGACTACTACTGCTACTGCTGTTACTCCTACTACTAATACTACTACTGCTGCTGCTACTACTACTTACTATTACTACTACATCTAGTACAACAACTACTGCTACAACAACTACTGCTACTATTGCTATAGCAACTACTGCTACTGCTGCTACTACTGCTATTACAGTAGCTGCTATAGCATCTACTACTTCAATTACTGCTACTACCACTACTACTACAATTACTACTACTACTGTTACTACTCCTATTATTACAAATACTATTGCTGCTGCTGCTACTACTACTACTATTGCTGTTGCTACTTCTATTACTAGAACAACTTCTACTAGTACAACTGCCGTTATACTATTTATACTACCATTACTAATACTACTACTACTACGATTGCTACTGCTGCTACTGCTGCTACTACTACTGCTATTGCTCCCACTGCCACTACTACTACTACTAATCCAACTACTATAACTACTACTGCTTCTGCTGCTGCTGCTTCTACTGTTGCTACTACAACAACAACAACAACAACTACTACTACTACTACTACGACCATAACTACTACTAATATTACTACTTCTACGAATACTACAATTCCAACTCCAAATCCTACTGCGACCTCTACCCCTTCTCCTACTACTACTCCTACTATTACTACTAATACTACTATTACTTCTACTACTACCACGACTACTACTACTATTACCATTCTTATCACTAGTACAGCTGCTACTACTAATACATCAACAACAACTACAACTACTACTAGCACTACTAACACTACTATAAATACTACTGCTGCTACTGCTGTTACTAATACTGCTACTACTTTTGCTACTACTAATGCTGGTTATGCTATTACTACTACTAGAACAACTACTGCAACTAGTACTGCTTCTATTATAACTTCTGCCACTACAGCTGTTACTACTACTACAACTCCCACTGCTATTACTATTGCTACAACTACTGCTCCTACTATTACTTCCACTACTGCCGCAACTACTACTACTATTGCAACAACTTCTACTACTGTCGTTGCTGCTGCTACAACTGCTACCGCTACTACTACTACTGCTACTGCAACTACTACTACTACATTTCCTACCACTACTGTTGCTACTACTACTCCTGCTACTACAACTACTACTCCTTCAACTGCTACTACTACTACTTTTCCTACTACTACTTCTATTACTGCAACTTCTACTACTACTACTACTACTCCAACTACTACTACTACTACTAGTAATACCACTGCCCCCAATACAACCCCTACTGCTACACAAACTCTATTACAACATCTATTACTAGTAATACTACTACTACTTGTATAGCTACTACTACAACTACTACTACAACTACTTCTACTACTACTACTACTGTTACCACTGCTACGACTCTAGTAATCCTACTACTTGTACTATTACAACTACTATAATAACTACTACTGCTACTGCTGTTGCGACTGCAACTCCTGGTACAACTACTACTACTACTACTACTACCGCTACTACTACTACTACTACTATTACTACTACTACTACTACTACCGCTACAACAACCACTACTACTACTACTACCGCTACTACTACTACTACTACTACTACTATTTCGACTACAACAACTCCTAGTACTTCAACGTCTGTTACTACTACCACAACTACAACTACAACTACTACTACTACTACTACTACAACTACTACCACTACTATGACGACTACTACTGCAATAACTATTTCCACTATTTTTATTTCTACTACTACGACTACTAGTACTACTACTACATCTGTTGCTACCACTAGTACTACCACTACTACACCTATTACTACAAGTAACACTACTGCTACTACTACTACTTCTACTTCGAAAAATTCTATCATTACTACTATTACAAGTACTGCTTCTACTACAATTACTACTACTACTAATACTACTGGAATTACTATTACTGTTACTACTACTACAGCTTTTGCTACTACTACTATTGCTGCTACTACTAGTACTACTACTACTGTTGCTATTACTGCTACCACTACTACCTCTACTACTACTACTGCACCTACTACTGCTACTATTACTCCTACTACTACTACTACACCTACTACTTCTACTACTACAACAACTACTACAGCTACAACATTTAGTACTACTACTAACAATGCTACTACTGCTACTATTGCCCCTACTATTTCGACTGCTATTTCTACTATTGCTATTGCTGCTATTTCTCCAGATTCAACTACTGCTACTACTACTACCACCACTACTACTACACCGGCTCCTCCTCCTCCTACTTCTACTGCTACTACAAACACTTCTATTACTCCAAATAAAATAACTACTATTACTATTGATGCTGCTATTACTCCTACTACTACTAGTACTACTACTACAACTACAACAACTACTGCAATTAGTACTTATACTAGTACTTCAGATGCTACGACTAGTACCATTGCAGCTGCTGCTACTATGACGCCTTCTACTACTATAACTACTGTTGCAAACGCTATTACTACTGCTGCTACTATTACTACTCATAATTCTATTACCACCACTACTACTGCTACTATTGTTACTATGCTGCTACTACTACTGCTACTTCTACCACTACTTCCATGAAAACTACTACTACTACATTTGCTTTTGGTACTACGATCACTACTTCTACTGCTATAGCTACTGCTGCTGCAACTACTACTAATACTACTGCAACTTCAACAACAACTACTGCTACTACTTCTGCTACTGCTACTACCCTTACAGCTGCTACTGTTGCAACTACTACCCTTGCAGCTGCTACCACAACTGCTACTGTTGCAACTACTACTACTACTGTGACTATTGCGACTACTACTGCTACTACTGCTACAACTACTACTCGTACTACTACTGCTACAACTATGACAACTACTACGACTATTGCTGCTACTACGACTATTGCTGCTACTACTACCACTACTACTACTACTATTGCTGCTACTACGACTACCACTACGGCTACTACAGCTACTACTACTTCTCGTGGTGCTAAAACTACTGCTACCACTATTGCCACTACTACAGCTACTACTACTACTCCAGAATCTACTACTACTACTACTATTGCTACAATTGGTACTACTGCTACTACTACCACCACTATAACATCTACTACTACTGCTACTACTACTTCTCCTACTACTATCACTTCCACTACTGCTACAACTGCTACTACTACTACTAATACTTCTACGGTTTCTGCTGCTGCTGTTACTACTCCTACTACTACAACAACAACAACAACTACTACTACTATTACTAGTGATACTTCAACTACTATTTCTACTACTCCTCCATCGACGACTACTACTATCACAATGACAACAACAACAACTACTACTACTACGACTGGTACTGCTACTGCTACTACTACTATTACTACTACAACTACTGCTACACCTATGACTACTATTGCTACTATTACTACAACAAGAATAACAACTACTTCTACTATTACTACTACTGTAGCTGCTACTACTACTACGACTACTACAACTACTACGACTAGTATAACTTCTATTCCTACTACTACTATTCCGACTACTACAACTACCAATATTCTTACTACTACTGCTGCTAATATGGCTTCTACTACTACTTCAACTCCTATTACTACTACTCCTACACTTACAATTACTGCCGTTAGATTTAATTATTCTGCTACTACTCCAACTCTTGCACCTATTCAGACTACTAGTCCTACTCCTACTACTACTACTACTACTATTGCTACTACTACTTCTACTTCCACTACAATTACTACTGCTACTAGCACTACTACTACTACCACCACCACCACTACAAATACTGTTGTTGTTACTACCACTACTACAACAACAACTACTAGTACTACATCTACGATTACAACTATGATGACTACAACTACTACAACTCCAACTACTGCTTCTAGTACTACTACTGCTACTACTATAGCTACTACTACTGCGGCTGCTGCTGCTGCTACTCCTAACATGCCTACTACTACTTCTACCACTCCTTCTACTACTACTACAACTGCTACTACTATAGCTAGAACAACAACAGCAAGTATCACTACTACCTCAACTACTATGACAACAAGTACTACTCCTACTACTGCGGCTACTCCCACTACTACTACTACTACTACAACAACTATTACATCTACAACTATTACAACTACTACTACTGCTACTAATGCTGCTACTCCTCCTCCTCCTCCTCCTCCTCCTTCTCCTACTGTTGCTACAATTGTCGCCACTACTACTACTACTACTAATAACACTACTGCAGCTACCACTACTACTTTGACTATTGCTATTGCAGCTACTACTGCTGATACTGCTGCTACCACTGCTACTACTATTACTTCTACAGCTACTACTACTACTTTTGGTACTAGTAGTGCTACTACAATTGCAGCTCCTTCTAGTATTGCTACAACTACCTCAACTACTATTGTTGCCACTACTAAAACCAGTAATACTACTACTACTCCTCCTCCTCTACTACTACTACTATTACTACTAATACTACAATTACTACTACTATTGCTACTATGACTACTACTTCTACCACAACTACTACTCCTACTGCTACTACTGCTACTACTACAACTACTACTACTATTACTACTACTACCACTACTACTATTACTACTACTACTCCTACTCCTACTCCTACTACTACAACTACCCCAACTACTACAGCAACTATTACTGCTACTACAACAAGTAGTACTACTATTACTCTACTACTCTTGCTCCTGCTGCTACAACTATTATAATTGTTGCTCCTACTACTACTACTACTACAATGTCTACGACTACTACTGCTTCTACCACTACTACTGCTACTAATGTTATTACTACTACCACTACTGCTACTGCTACTATTGATACTACTACTGCTACAACCGCTACAAGAGCTATTATTACGGCCACTAATCCCACTACTACTATTCCTGCTACTATTTCTGCTACTACTAATACTACTATGACTGCTACTACTACTCCTATCTTATAGCTACTGCTACTACTGCTGCTGCTCCTAGAACTACGACTGCTATTGCTATAGCTACTACTGCTACTACTCCTCCTTATACTATTACTTCAACCACTACAGCTACCATTGATACTCCTACTGCTACTACTACTATTACTACTTCCACTAGTTCTACTGCAACTGCTACTCCTACTACTACTACCACCACTATTCCTACCATTACTTCTACTACTACTACTACACTACTGCTCCTACTCTTACTTCTACTACTAGTACTTCTACTACTACTACTACTACTACAAGTACTTCTACATCCGCTACTACTGCTGCTACTACTATTACTACTACTACTACAACTACAACTATTGCTACTAGTACTACTTCTGCTACAACTACTGCTGCTGCTGTAACTTTTGCAACAACTGCTACTGCTAGTATAACTACTAATTCTATTGATACTACTACTACTAATTCTACACCAACTATAATTGCTGCTGCTACTACTACTATAGCTATTATGAATAATACAACTACTATGACTGCTATTGCTACTCCTTCAATCACAACTACACTACTACTACAACTACTACAACTACTACTACTCTTTCTATTAAGACTACTTTAACTACTACTATTATTACTACTACTCCTACTCTTGTTGTTGTCGCTGCTGCTGCTGCTGCTACTACTGCTACTTGTCCTATTACTATCACTACTGCTACTAATACTACTACTACTATTAATACTATGACTACTAATACTAATATTACGGCTACTACTACCACTACTCCTTTGGCTACTTCTACTTGGATTGCAACTTCTGCAAATACTACCGCTACTTCTTCAACTACTACTACTACCACCACTACTACTACTTCTGCTACACCTTCGACTACTTCTACTGCAACTATTTCTACTACTGCTACTACTACTCGTGCTACTATTGCTACTTCTACAAGTTCTACTACTACTACCTCAACTGCTACTTTGGCTACTATTGCTACTACTCCTACTACTACTACAAGTGCTTGAACTACTACAACTACTGTTGCTAGTGCTACTACAATGACTACTACTACTACTACTACTACTACAACTACTACTAATGCTACTCCAACTTCTACTACTAATTCTCCTACTAGGCCAATTACTACTGCTACTACTTCTACTTTTGTTGCACCCACTACTATGACTGCTGTTACCACTACTACTGCAGCTATTACTACTATAGTTGCTGCTAATTCTGCTACTACAACAACTACTGTTACTTCTGCTACTACTGCTACCACTACCACCACCACCACTACTACTACAGCTGCTACTACTGCTACTACTACTACTACTACTACTCCTACCACTGCTACTATTGCTACAACAACAACTATTGCTGCTACTCTTACTACTACTACAACTACAACTGCTACCACTGCTAATTCTCCAAGTACTACAACTTCTGCTACTAGTATTGATACTACAACTACTGCAACTGCTACTACAATTACTTCTAGTACTTCTGTTACTTCTGAGACTACAAATGCTACAACTACTACTTCTATGACTATTACTGCAACTGCTACTAGAACTACTTCTCCGACTACTACTACTGTTGCTACAACTACTTCTACTACTACAACTACGATAACTACAACTACGACTACTATTGATACTGCTACTACTACTACTCCTCCAACTACAACTACTTTTGTTACTACTACCGCTACAACTACTATTGCTACTACTACTACTACTATTACTCCAGCTACTACTTTTACTACTACTATTGCCACTACTACTACTATAACTATTGTCACTACTGCTACCACAACAACTACTGGCACTACAAATACTATTGCTACTAATGCTACTACTACTACTTTTACAACAACTACTACTACTGCTACTACAGCTATTACTGCTCCTACTCCTACTACTACTTATACTACTCCTCCAAATACTACTACTACCACCAATACTAAACTACTACTAGAACAACTGCTACTACTGCAACTATTGCTACAAATAGTACAAAGACTAGTTTATGTACTACAACTATGACTACTTCTTGTGTGGCTACTACTAATACTACTACTTCCTCGCCTACTACTACAACAATTTTTGTTGCTACTAGTCTACTTCACCAACCACTACCATAATTGCAACAATAACAACAACTACTACTATTGCTACTACTACTATTACTACTATTACTATTACTACTACAACTAATATTGCTACCATTACTACTACTACTTCCACAACTACTGCTGCTAATGTAGCGGCTATGACTACTGCTGCTGCTACTGCCACCATAACAACAACAACTACTGCTACTACTACTACTACTCCTACTGCTATTACTACTACTAATACTACTACCTCGACTACTACTGCTACTACTATTACTAATACAACTATTATTTCTACTACTACAACTACTATTAATACTTCAACTACTACTACTACTATGGCTATTGCTACTACTGCTGCTGCTGCTGCTACAGCTAGTACAACAACAACTGCTGCTGCTGCTGCTGCTACGGCTAGTACAACAACAACTGCTACTACTACTGTTGCTACCACTTCTACTACTAGTACTACTGCTCATACTACTACTACTACTAGTACTTCTGCTACTACTACTATAATTACTACTATAACATTTACTACTACTACTCCTACCACAACTACTACTTCTACTATTATTGCTGCTATTACTACTGCTACAACAACTACTGCTACTCCTACTATATCGACTACAACTGCAAGTAGTATTATAGCTACTACTACTGCTATAGCTACTACTACAATGACTACTACCACTACTATTGCTACTACGGCTACTACAGCTACTACTATTATATCTACTAGTATTAGAACTACTACTACTACTACTACTACTTCTCCTCCTACTACTACAACTTAATGTACTACTACTGCTCCTATTGAAATTTGAACTACTTCTACTACTACTACTACTTCTTGTACTACTACTAGTTGTACTACAACTACTAGTGCAACTGCTACTACTACTACAGTGCTACTACTACTACTACTACAACTGCTACTATGACAACTACTGCTACTAGTACTACTACTGTACCTGTGGCTGCCACTACTCCTGCTACTACTTCTACTACTATTACTACTACTACCACTACTACAACTACAACTGCTATTACTGCCACAATTTCTACTACTAGTACTACTGCTATTACAGCTACTACTGCTACTAATGCACTGACTGCTATGACTACTGCTACAAGTACTACTACTACTGTTACTACTAATGGTACTACAACTTACATCTACTACTACAACAACTACTACTACTGCTACTACTGCTTTTGCTGCTGCTGCTGCTACTACTACTATCGCTACTGCTGCTGCTACTACTTCTCATACTAGTACTACTACTATTGCTACAACTGCTACTACTACTTCAGCTATTGCTACTACTACTACTATTGCTACAACTACTACTACTACTGATACTACTACTACTTGCACTACAACTTCTGCTACTACGACTACTATTGCTGCTGCCATTGCTATTGTTACCAATGCTACTGCTACTGCCATGGCTGCTACTACTACTACTTCTTTTGCTACTATAGCTACTACTAATACTACTTCTGCTACAACAGCGACAATAGCTACTATTACGGCTACTACTCCCACTACAACTATTCCTATAACTACTCTTTCTACTACTACTACTACTATGACTGCTACTACTACTCCTATGCTACAACTACTGCTACCACTACTAGAACTGCTCCTAACACTACTACTACTGCTTCCACTACTACTACTGCTATAGCAACTAGTGCTACTACTCCTCCTCCTACTACAACCACTATTGCTGCGACTTATACTCCTACTACTACTTCCACTACTACTACTGCTGCTACTACTCCTACCACTAGTACTATTGCTCCAACTATTACTTCTACTACTACTACTGCTGTTAATGCTATTATTACTACTACAACAACTGCTACTAGTGCTTATACTACTATTACTACTACTATTATTATTATTACTACTACTACTACTACTATTACTACAAATATTACATCTATTACTACTTATGATAATACAACTACTACTACTTTTGATACTACAACAACTACTGCTATTACTACAACTACTATAGCTACTATCACTACTACTACTGCAGCTACTACCGCTACTGCTACAACTACTACTGTTGGTCCTACTCATGCTACTCCAAATGACCACTACTACTATTACTTTAACTACTGTTACTATTTTTGCTAATACTACTTCAACTACTACCGCTGCTACTACAGTTGCGAATACTGCCGTGCCTACTGCTACTACTACTACTACTGCTATTGCTCCTATTGCTACATCTACCGCTAGTAATACAGTTGCTACTACTTCTGATACTGCTTTAACTGCTACTACTATGACTATAACTACTATTGCTACTACTGCTCCTACTACTACTAATACTCCTCCGGCTATTGCTCCTACCACTACTATTATGGCTGCTGCGTCTACGGTTGCTACTACACTCCTACTGCTACTACAACTAATGCTACAACTACTATTACTACTACTGCTACTGCTACTACTCCGCTTTCTGCTACAACAACTACTATTGCTGCTAATTCTACAAATACAACTACTACTACTCCAACTACTACTAGTATTGCTACTACTATAACTATTGCGGCTGCTGTAACTACTACTTCTGCTACACCTGCGACTACTTCTGCAGCAATTATTACTACTACTGCTACTGCTACTACTTCAACTACTACTACCACGACTACTATTGCTACTACTAACATTGCTCCAACTACTCCTACTTTTGCTGCTCCTCCTCCTACTACTACTACTATCACAACTACTACTTCTGCTACTTCCACAACTACTGCAACTACTACTACTATTGCTGCCATTACTACTAGTGCAACTGCTACTACAACAACTTCTCCAACTGCTACTACTACTATTATTACAGCAACAACTATTATTGCAACTGCTACTACTACTGCTGCTGCTGCTACTATTACTAAGATACTACTGCTATTACCAGCACTTCTATTCCTACTACTACTACTACAACAACAACAACAACAATGACTACCACTACTACTACTACTACTTCTTCAACTACTACTCCTACTACTCCTCCTCCTCCTCCTACTACTACTACTAGTACAAATACTACTACTACTACTTGTACTTCTGCTACTATTACTCTAACTCCTACTCCTAAAACTACACCTACAACAACAACAACAACAACAACAACTACTACTACTACTACTACTACTACTACTACTACTACTACTACTACTACTACTACTACTTCTACTGCTGCTACTACTACAACTACAACTACTACCACTACGACTACTATGACTACTACGACTACTATGACTACTACTACTAATACTATTACTACAATTTCAACTTCTACTACAACTCCTCCTCCTCCTCCTCCTCCTACTACAACTACTAGTACATTTTCTACTACTACTACTCATACACCAACTCCTACTCCGAAAACTACACCTACTACTACTTCTGCTATTAGAAGTACTATTATTGCTACTACTTCTTTTACTGCTACTACTACTACTTATGCAACTGCTATTACTGCTACTACAACTACAATAACAACAATAACTACTACTACTCTGGCTACTACTACTACTATGACAACAACTACTACTGCCACCGACTACTACTGCCACCGCTACTACTACTGCCACCGCTACTACTGCCACTGCTACTACCGTTACTACTACTACTAATACTACTATTACTACTCTTCTGCTACAATTATTGCTACTAGCACTACTACAACACTAACAACTACCACTATTCCAACTACTAATACTACTACTACCACTACTATGGCTACTACAACTACTACTGGTTCTACAACTACTAGTACTAATACCACAACTACAACAATTACTACAAGTACTACTACTACCACTGCTACTACTACCCCAACTACTTCTACTACTACAACTTCTACTACTACTACTCCCCCTCCTCCAACTACTACTACTACTATTAATATTACTACTACTACTACTACTACTACTACTACTACTACTACTTCTACTGCTACTCCTACTCCAATTCCAACCCCTACTACAACTCCAACTACTACTGCTAAAACAACAACAATTACTACAGCTACGACAAGTACTACTACTACAACTATTATTACTACTACTACCACTACTACTACTGCTACTACTACTATAGTTGCTACTACTACTGCTACTACTACACCTATTGCTACTAATACGACTACTACACTACGACTACTATTGCTACTATTACTACTACCATCGCTACTACTATTACTACTACTAATACTACTATTACTAATGCTGCAGCTACTTCTCCTACAACCGTCACTACTGCTACTATCACTGTTGATGCTACTACTACTATTACTACCACTACTACTGCTCCACCTCCTACTACTACAACTACTTCTACGGCTCCTACCACTACCCGTACTCCTACCCCTACTCCTATTACTGCTGCTGCTACTACTACTACTTGTACTACCAATACAATAATAACTATTCATACTATTTTTACTACTACTACTACTACTACTACAACAACGAGTACTACTACTACTAGCACTAGTACTTCTGCGGCTCCTACTATTGCTATTACTACTACTGCTGCTACTATTGCTACGAATACTTTTGCTGCTACTCTTACAACTGCTGCTGCAACTGTTGCAACTTGTACTCCAACTGCTATGGCTACTATTACTGCTACTCCTGCTGCTGCAACTCTTACTACTACTATTACTACTACTAGGGCAACTACAACAACTAGTACTGCTACTAGTACTACTACTACTACTACTAGTACTGCTACTATTCCCACTGCTACTATTTCTACTACTACTAGTACTACTACTACCACAACTACTCCTACTACTACTATCACTACAACTACAACAACAACTACTTCTACAAAAACAACTAACACTACAACTACAACTACTACTCCTATAGCTTCTACAAATCCTCCTATTACTATTAATACTATAAGTACTAGACCTACTAGTACTGCTTATTCTACTACTGCTACTAATACCACTATGACTACTACTGCTAATACTATTACCACTCGTGCTTCTACTACTACTATGACAACTACAACTACTACTACTACTAATACCACTACTACTACTACTACAACAACAACTACTACTACTACTAATACCACTACTACTACTACTACAACCACTATTACTACTTCTAGTACTACTATTACTGCTACTAAAACTACATTATTACTACTACAACTATTTACACTAGTACTACTACTATTCGCACAACTTCTACTACTCCAACCACCAATACTCCTGCTACTACTCCAACTACTACTACTCCTACTCCTACTACTACTAGACTACTACAACTACTACTACCACTACTCCTGCTACTGCTGTTGCTGTTGCTACTGCTAATTGTACGACTATCACTACAACACATACTACTACTACTATTGCTCCTCCTCCTCCTACTGCTCTTCCTATTCCAACAGTTACTCTTACTAGTACTGCTACTGCTACCACCACCACCACTACTATTACTACTACTACTACTACTATTACTACTACTATTACTATTACTACTGCTGCTGCTGCCACTATTGGCACTACTACTATTGCTACAACAACTACTACTACTGCAGCTACAACTGCTACTCCTACTACTACTACTACAACAACAACAACTACTTATGCTGCCGCTACTACAGCTAATACTACTACTCCTGCTACTAATTCTACTACGACTATTACTACTACTTCTGCTACAACTTCTACTATGACTACTACTACTACCACAACAACAACAATAATAGCAACTACTACTACTTCTAACACTATTATTACTATTGTTGCTGCTACTACAACAATGGCTACTACTACAACTAATAGGACTACTACTACTCCTGCCACTGCTGCTGCTAGTACTACGACTACTAAAACAACAACTTCTACTACTACAACTAGTACTACGACTACCACAACTACTGCTACTTTTAATACTACTACTACTACTAATACCACCACCACCACTAATACCACCACTACTCCTAGAGCTCCGACTACAACAAGCATTATTACCAGGACTACTACTACAACACCTACTAGAACTAAAATTATCTCTACAGCTACTATTATTACTTCTACTACTACAACTACTATTAGTACAACTTCTATTACCATAACAGTTACTGCTCTGAATGCTACTATTACTGGTACTACTGGTACAACCACTACTGCTATTACTACTTCTACTACTGCTACTACTACTACTACTGCAACTACTAATACTACTACTATTCCTACACCTAGTTCTACTCTAACTACTATTACTACTGCTACTAGTACAACTCTATTGGCACTCCTACTATTACTACTACAATTGTTACTACCTATTACTACAATTGCTCCTACTTATACTATGACTACTATTGCCCTTACTACTACAGCTATGACTACAACAACAACAACAATAACTACTACTACTACCTGTATAATAGCCACTACTACTACAACAATAACAACAACAACTACTTCTACTAATACTACTACTACTAGCACTACTAATACTCATACTTCTGTTACTCCAACTACTGTTAATATTACTACCCCTACTAGTACTACTAGTACTACTACAACTGCTACAACTACAACTACTACAACTCGTACTACGACAGCTTCTACTACTACAGGTACTACTACTACAACCGCTACTACTGCTACTATTATTATTGTTACTTCTAATACTACTACTACTCCAATTACTACTGCTCCTACTATTGCTACTACTTTGACGACTACTACTACGACTATTGCATCTGTTGCAGTGTCTACAACTACTACTACTAGCACTACTTCTACTTCTCCTAATCCCACTCCTACTGCTAATACTACTACTACTACTACTACTCTCGCTACTCCAACTACTACGACTCCTACAACTACTCCAACTACTACTACATCCTAATCCTACAACTACTACTACTCTCGCTACTCCAACTACTACTACTACAACTACTACATCCTACTCCTACTCTTACAACAATAAGAACAACTACAACTACTAATACAACTATTATTACTATTACAACTACTACTGCTACTACTACTACTACAACAACTACATATATTACTAATACAACTAGTAATACTACTACCATTACAACTACGACAACAACAACAACAACTACTACTTCTCCTACTGCTATTATTACTACTTCTACTACTACCACAACAACTACTATTATTATAATTTCTACTACTACTACTACTAGCAATAATAATAATACTTCTACTAATACTACTACTACTACTACTACTATTACTACTATGACCACTACTACCACTAGTACTACTGCCACTACTACTAATACAACTACTACAACTATGACCACTACTACCTCTACAACTACAACTACTATGGCTACAATTACTACCACTACTACTACTACAATTACTACTACTGCTGCTACTACCACACAAATAATACTTCTACTACACCAATTGCTACTACTACAACTCCTACTACTGCTACAACTAATACTCCTACTATTATTACTAATACTACTACTATGACTAATACTAGTACTACTACTACTACTCGACTAACTATTGCTACTACCACTACTATTACTGCTACCACTACTACAACTAGTAGCAGAACTACTATTACTACTACCACTACTACTGCTATTGCTACTGCTAGTAATACTACAAACTGCCGCTACTACCACTACCACTACAACTACTACAACTACTACTAGTACTGTAGCTGCTTCTACTACACCTCGTCAAACTACTACTACTACTAGTTCTACTATAGCTACTACAACTAATACCACTATTACTTCAGCTACTACTTCTACTATGACTAGTACTACTAGGACTACTACTGCTACTACAACAACAACAACAACTACTACTACTAGTACTATGACTACAACAACAACTACTACTACTACTACTACCACCACTAGTACTCCTAATCCTCTATATGCAACTACCACTGTTACTACTACTACTTCCACTACTCCTACTACTACTTCAGTTATTACTACTACTGCTACCACTATTATTAATACAGCAACTACTACTACTATCACCGCCACTATACCTACTGCTATAATTACTACTACGACTATTGCTGCTACTATTGCTGCTTCGGCTACTACTAGCACTCCTACTACACCAACTACTATTGCTACTATTACAATGACTACTACCACAACTTCTACTGCTACTCCAACTATTTTTCCGACTACTATGACTACTACTCTTACTACTACTATTATTGCTATTATTACCGCTACTCCTACTTCTACTACAATTACTATTACCCCTACTACTACAACTACTGCTACTGCTCCTAATACTCACAGTACAACTGCTACTATTACTACTACTACTTCTACTATTCCTACTACAACTGTTACTACTACTACTATTACTACTACTGCTGCTACTACTACAACTACATCTAATACTATTAATATTACTACTACCACTACTATTGCTGCTACTACTTCCATGACTACTACTACTCCAAATGCCACTACTACTATTGCTACTGCTACTGCTACTACTGCTACTACTACTACTACTACTACCACTACTAATACTACGACAACAACTCCTACTGCTACAACTACTGCTCGTACTACTACTGCTACTACTACTACAACAAATTACTACTCCTAACTATACTGCTACTCGTATTACAACAACAACAACAAATATTACTACTACAACTACTTCTACAACTAGTACTACTACTACTACTACTACAACTCCTACTACTATTCCAATTCCCACTCCAACTCCTAGCAGTACTCAGGCTTATACAACTACTACTAGAAATACAACTACTACAACTCCAACTATGACAGCTGCTACTACTTCTACTGCTACTACAACTACTACCGCTACTACTACTACTATTATTATTGTCATCACTAATACTACTACTACTCCCATTACTACTATTACAACTACTGCAACTACCTCGACCACTACTTCTACGACTACTACATTTGCCGTAGTTGCAAAAATTGCTATAGTACTACTTCTACTACTACTACTCACACTCCTACTACTGCTACTCCTACGACTACCACTACTATCACTACTCCAACTATTGTGACTCATACAACTACTCCTACTCCTATTCCTGCTCCTACCTCTAGTACTACTACTGCTACTAATACTACTACTACTACTACAAAACAACAACAACAACTACTACTCCTACTCTTGCCATTGCTACTAGTACTGCTACTCCTACTCCAACTACTACTGGTATTCCTACTCCTACCCCTACTACTACATCTTCACCTACTGCTGCTACTAAAACAACAACTACCACAACTACTAATACTAGTATTATTACAACAACTACTACTACTATTACAACTAGTACTACTACTACTACTACTAGGACTACTTCTATTACCACTACTAGCAATACAACTATTGTTACAACAATTACTACAACTAATACTACTACTACTATTGCTGCTGTTACTACTATTACTGTTGCTATTGCTACTACTACTACAACAACAACAACAACTACTACTACTAATACTACAACTTATACTACTACTACTACTACTACAATAATAACAACAATTACTACTACTACTACTACTACTACTACTACTACTACTAGTACTATTGCAAAAACTACTACTACTCCTACTACTAATGCTACTTCTACATTTACTAATACTACTTCTACTTCTACTACTATCACGACTACTACTACTACTACTACTACTACTACTACCACTACTACTACTACTACTATGACTACAACTACTACTACTATTATTACTACTATAACTACTACTTGTACTACTTGTACTACTCCTACTCCCACTCCTACTACTGCTATTGCTACTCCTCCTACTATGACTACTAATACTCGAACTACTACGACTCCTACAACTATTCCTACTCCTAATCCTACTACTACTACTAGTACTACTACTACTATTAATACTACTACTACTACTACTACAATAACAACAACAACTCACTACTACTACTACTACTACTCACTACTCCTACTACTACTACTACTACTACGATTACTACTACTACAACTACTTCTACTGGTACTCCTACTACAACTACTAGTACGATTACTACTACTCCTCATGCTACTACTGCTATAACTACTACTAATGCTACAACTACTAGTACTCCTGCTGATACTGCTACTACTACTGCAAGAACTACTATCGCTACTACTACTACTACTACTACTACTACTACTACTACTACTACTACTACTACTAGTACTACTACTACTATTAATACTACTACTACTACTACTACAATAACAACAACAACAACTACGACTACTCCTTCTCCTGCCCCCACTACTACTACTGCTACTCCTACTCCTACTACTACTATTACTATTACAATTACTACTGCTCCTACTACTACAACTACAACTGCTTCTATTACTACTGCAACCCGTACTACTACTATAATGACAACAACTACTACAAATAATACTAAACTACTACTCCTACAACGACTACTGCTACTACTACTTTTACTAATACCACTATTACAACTACTACTACAAGTAATACTACTACTACTGCTACGACTCCCACTACTACTCCTCTTACTACTACTTCTACTACTACTGCTACTACTATTACTACTAATACTACTACTACTACTATTGCTACTACTGCTATCACCACTACTACTACAACTACAGCTTCTCCTTCTATAACTACAACTACTACTACCATGGTTATTACTACTACCACTACTAAGGCTGCTATTACTACCACTACAATTGTTGCTACTAGTACCACTACCACTTCTTCTGCTACTACTACCACTACTAATGCTACTCCTACTACTATTACTACTATGACTACTACTATGACTACTACTAGCACCACTACTACGGCTACTACTGCTACCACTACAATTATTGCGATTACTGCACTACTACTACAACTATTTCTACTAGTACCACAACTACTTCTTCTACTACTACTGCCACTACTAATACTACTCCTACAACTATTACTACTATGACTACTACTACTTCTACAACAACTACTACTACAACTACTACTATAGCTACTACTACTATGACTACTACTACGACTATTACTATTACTACTACTGCTGCTACTACTACTACTACTTCTACTTCTACTACTACTACTACTATTACTACTATTGCTGCTGTTGCTATGAGTATTAGAAGTACTACTAGTACTACTACTACAACTACTATTGTTGTTGCTACTACTACTGCTACTGCAACTTTGAGTCGTAAAACTACTCCTACTAATACTACTGCTATAACTATTACTACTATAACAACTACAACTGCTACTAATACTACTACTACTACTGCTGCTACTACTACTACTACTACAACTAATACTAATACTATTCTACTTCTTCTACTACTACTACTTTTACTACTACTACTACAGCAGCTACTATGACTATGGTAACTACTGCTACTATTACTATTCCCACTACTACTACTACTATGAATAGTACTACTACAACTGCTGTTACTACCTCTACAACTACTACTATTGCTACAACTACTACACTACGACTACAACTACTACTACTCCAACAACTACTACTATTACTACCACTAATACTACAGCTACACCTGCAGCTGCTACTATTAGAATTACTACTAATACTACTCCTACTACTTCTACTATTACTACTAATACTCCTAATACTACTACTAAACCTTGTAGTACTACTACTACTTCTTGTTCTTCTATGACTACTAGTACTACTACTACTACTACTACTATGACTACTTCAACTACTATTACTGCTACTACTACTTCTACTACCGCTATAACCGCTACTACTACGGCTACTATTACTATGGCTACTACTACTATAGCCACTACTACTGCTGCTAATGTTGCTTTCAAAACTACTACTATAGCAATAACTACTAACACCTCTATTGCTACTACTACTACTGCTACTCCTATTCCGACTACTAACACTACTACTACTACATGAACTACTACCACTTCTACCACTGCTACTGCTGCTACTGCTACTACTGCTGCTGCTGCTGCTACTACAACTGCTACTACTAATGCTACTACTGCTGCTGCTCTTGCTTCTACTACTACTTCTACTACTACTACTCTTGCTTCTACTACTACTATGACTACAGCTACTACTACTACTGCTACTACAACTATTGCCACTACTACTACAACAGCCACAACTACTGCTACTACTATTGCTACTTCTACTACAACTTCTACTACTACTTCTATTGCAACTATTCTTGCTACTGCTACTACTATGACGATTACAACCTATACTACTGATTCTAATATAGCTACTACTGTAATTAGAACTACTACTATTATTACTACTACTGCTACTACTACTACTACTACTGAAGCTGCTACTACTACTACTACAACTACCTCTACTACTATTACAAGTACTATTACAACAAATACGCATACTCATACTACTACTTCTGCGGCTGCTACTCCTGCGACTTCTACTACTATTATTTCTAAAACTCCTACTACTACTACGTCTAGTACTCCTCCTACTACTACTAATTCTACTCCTACTACTATAGCTACTACTATTACAACAGCTGCTACTATTCCTACTATTGCTACTTTTACTTCTTCTAATGCTACTACTGTTGCCACTCCGGCTGCTTCTACTATCACCACCACTACAATCGCCACTACTACTACTATTTCTACTACTACTCCTGCCACAACTGCTACTTTTGCTACAGGTACTGCTACTGCTGCTACTACTGCTACTTTTCCCGCTATTACTATAGCTACCACAACTACTACTGTTGTTGCTACAACAACTCTGACTTTTACCACTACAGCTACTACTACTTCTACTACTATTACTACTACTACTACTACAGCAACTACTACTACTATAGCTACTACTACCACTACAGCTACTACTCCTACTGCTAGTACTACTACTACTGCTAGTATTACTACCACTACATCTACTACTACTGCTAATGTTGCTGCTGCAGCTACTGATGCAGCTACTACTAACACTACTACTATTATGACTTTTGTTACCGCTCGTACAATTAGTACTACTACTACAAGAACTGCTACTATTGCTACTCCTACTACTAGTACTCCTGCGGCTCCTATTGCCGCCAATATTGTTGGTACTACTACAACTGCAACTACTACTACTGCTGCTATTACTATTACTACTCCTACCACTTCTCCTACTACTGCTGCTGCTACTACTTATACTACTCCTACAACTACTACAACTGCTACTTCTTCAACTACTACTATTGCTGCTACTACTACCGCTACTACTGCTGCTACTGTCACAACTACTACTACTTCTGCTACTAGTACTGCAACTCCAGCTACTACTACTACAATGTCTACTACTACTTCCAATACTTCTATTGTAGCTACTACTACTACTACTGCTACTACTACTACAACAACAACAACTACTATTGCTATTACTGCTGCAGCTGTGGCTGTTGCCGCTATTACTACTACTCCTCCTCCTCCTCCTCCTACTAATATGACTTCTACTACTACTATTACTATCACCACTACTTGTACTTCTTCTACAACTACTACTACTACGACTGCTGCTACAACTATTACTATTACCACAACTACGGGAACTACTGCTACTGCTACTATTGCTACTACTACTGCTTCTGCTATTACTACTACTACTAATACTACTAATACAACAACTGCTGCTCCTACTACTACTCCTATCACTACTACTAGTACTACTACTACTAATACTTCTTCTACAACTTTCACTACCACTTTTACAAATACGACTACTACTACTATTGCTGCTGCTGCTACTGTCATTACTACTACTACTGCTACAACTTCTACTACCGTTACTATGGCTACTACTACTACCACCACCACCACTACTACTACTCCTACAACTACTACCACCACTACCAATAATTCTGCAACTACTACCACTGCCACTACTATTACTGTTAACACTACTAATACTACCACTACAATAACTATTACTAACACTTCTTCTACTACTAATACTACTGCTTCTACTACTACTAGTACTAGCACTACTAATACTACTACTCCTACTACTGCTTCGGCTATAGCTATTGCTACTACTACCAATACTAGAACTATTACTACAGTTGCTATTACTTCTATTACAAGTACTACAACTACTACAAGTACTAGTACTAGTACTACTACTACTACTACTCCTACTTCTGCTACTACTACTCCAACTCCTACAACTACACATACTACTTCCACTACTACTTCGATCACTACTTCAACTACTACTACTACACTTCCACTACTACTACTACACTTCCTCCAACTCCAACTACTACTTCTAATCCAACTACAACTACTAATACCCCTATTACTACAACACCTACTACTACTACTCCTATTCTGACTCCTACACGTACTGTTCCTCCTCCTCATGCTAGTACTACTACTGCTGCTGCTATAGCTACAATTGATGCTAGACTGCTGCTACTCCTATTCCTACTATGACTACTGCTACTACTACTATTACTACTATTACTACTACTACCACCACTACCATTCCTACTACCTACTAATACTTCCAGTCCCACAACTACTGCTACCAATATAACTATTACTACTACAACTATAGCTACTACTACTATTATTACAACAACAACAACAACAACAACAAGAACAACTACTACTACTACTACTACTACTACTACTAATAACAAGTTTACTAATACTACTACTACAACTATAACTACTACTACAAAAACAACTACTACTACTCATACTCATACTACTACTACTACAACAACTACTACTACTATTGCAACAACAACTACTACTACTACTACAACTCCTATTTTAGTTGCTGATACTACTACTCCCGTTACTACTGCTACTACTACTACTACTACTATAACTACTATTACTCCAATTGCTGCTCCTACTACAAATGTTGCTACCACTACTACTACTATTGTCACTACTACTGCTTCTACTACTGCTGCTGCTACTTGTAGTACTCATACTACTACTACCTATGCTACTACAACTACTACTACTGCTATGACTACTACTACTACAGTACTACTACATCAACTACTACCAGTACAACTACAACTACTACACTAATACTACTACTACTACTACTACTACTGCTACTACTTCTACTATAACTCTTATTGCTACAAATACTACTACTACTAGAAGCACTGCTGCTACTTCTACTACTACCACTACAACAACAACTAATACTAATACTAATACTACTATTACTACTACTACATCTACTACAACTACTACTACTAGTACTCCTACAACTAATATTATTACTACTACGACTACTTCTGCTAGTACTACTACTTCTACTAAACTCCAATATCTACTAATACTACTACTACTAGAAGCACTATTGCTACTACTTCTACTACTACTACTACTACTAGTACTGCTGCAGCTTCTACTACTACCACTACAACAACTACGTCTACTTCTTGTAATGCTGCTACAACTACTACAATTACTACTATGATTACTCCTGCTCCAACTCCTACTCTACTACTACTCCTACAACTACTATTGCTATTGCTACTACTACTACTACCACTGCTACTACTACTACTACTACAACTACTACAACTTCTACAACAGCTACTATAATAGCAACTACAACTACTATGACAAATACCACAACTACTACTCCTATTATTGCCACAACTACTAAGACTAGAACTACTCCTACTACTACTATTATTATTATTACTACTACTACAACAACAACAACTACTACTAATACTACTCCTACACCTACTATAACCACTATTACTACTACTACTATTATTATTACTACTACTACTACTACCACCACTATTACTATTACGACGACTACTACTACTATTACTACTACTACTATTACGACTTCTAGTACTACTACTACTACCATTACTACTACCTACTACTACTTCCACCCCTACTACTACTACTACCATGATACCTATTACTGCTACTACTACGGCTATTACTACTACTACTACTACTACTACTACTACTACTACTATTACTACTACTACTACTACTACTATTACTACTACTACTACACCTTCTACAACCACTATTACTACTATCACTACTGCTGCTATTATTGTTGCTATTACTACTACCACGACTACTACTACTACTATTACAATAACTACGACAACTACTACTACTCCTGCTACCACTACTACTACTTCTGCTTCTAGTCCTACTATAATTTCTAATATGACTAAAACTACTATTGTAGCTTCTACAACCACTACTACTCCTGTTCTTACTCCAACTCCCACCGCTAAACCTTCTACTCCTACAACTGCTACTACTACGACCACTACTACTACTCCTACTACTACCACCACTACTACTCCTACTCTTACACCTATTCCTACTACTACAACAACTATAACTACTATTACAACTATAACAACTCTTCTTTTTCTTCTGCTACTACTACTATTTCTCCTACTACTATTACCATTACTACCACTCCTAACACTCCTGCTAATACTACTATGATTACCACTATTGCTACTACTACCACTACTACAACTATTACTACTACTACAACAACAACAACAACAACTACTACTTTTACTACTTTTGCAACTACTACCACTACTATTATTACTAGTAGTAATAATAGTAGCAGCAGTAGTAGCAGCAGCGGTAGTAGTAATAGTAGTAGTACTACTAGTAGTAGTAGTTTGGTAATGGTAGTAGTAATAGTACAAGTAGTAGTAGTAGTAGTAGTAGCTACAGCAACAAAAGTAGTAGAAGTAGTTATTGCAGTAGCAATATTAGCCGCAGTAGTAGTAGTAGTAATAGTAAGAGTACTAGTTGTTGTAGCAATTATAGCGATAGTAGCAATATTTGCTATAGTAGTTGTCATAGTAGTAGCAGTAGTTATAGTAGCAGTTCTAGCAGTAGTAGTAGTTCTAGTAGTAATAGCAGAAGCAATAGCTATAGCAATAATAGTAGTAGTTGTGGTAGTAGTGTTAGTAGTATCATAAGTAGCGGTAGTAGTAGAAATAGTAGTAGTAGCAATACTAGCAATAGTTATACTAGTAGTAATAGCAGTATTGGTAGTAATTGCAATTGTAGTAGTAGTAATATTTGTAGTAGTAGCAGTAGTAGTGCTTGTTGTTGTCGTAGTCATAGTAGTAGTCATAGTAATAGTAGTAGTAGAACTAGTAGCAATAGCAGTAGTAGTAGTAGTAGTAGCAGTAGTAGCAATAGTAGTAGTAGGAGTAGTGATAGTGCCAAAAGAAGTAGTAGCTGTAGTAGTAGTTGTAGGAGTATTAGTGGTAGTAGTTGTTGTAGTAGTAATAGTAGTAGTTATTGTAGCAGTAGCAGTAGTACAAGTAGTAGTAGAGCACTAGTAGTGGCAGTGGTAGTTGCGGTAGGAGAAGTTATAGTAGTTGTAGTAGAATATTTGGTAGTAGCAATAGTAGTAGCTATGGTAGTTGTAGGAGCAGTAGTAGTAGTAGTAGTAGTACTATGAGTAGTAGTAGTACTAATAGAACTAGTAGTAGTGGTAGTTATTGTTATTATTGTGGTTGTAGTACAAGTAGTTATTGTAGTTGTGGTTGTAGTAGTGGTGGTTGTAGTAGTTGTAGTGCTACTAGTACTTATAATAGTAGTAGCAGTAGCAGCAGTAGTAGTAGTCATTATTGTACTAGTTGTGTCGATAGTAGCAACAGTAGCAGTCGCAGCAGTAGTAAGTAAAAGTAGTAGTAGCTACAGCAGTAGTAGCAGTAGGTGCAGCAGCAATAGTAGTAGTAGTAGTAGCAGTAGTTGTGGCTATAATCATAGTAGTAGCAGTGGTAGCAGTGGTAGTGATAGGAGCAGCCATCGTAGTTGTAATCATAGTAGTAGTATTAGTTGTGGTAGTAGTAGCTGTAGCAGTAATAGTAGAAGAAGTAGTAGTAGTTTGGGAAGTACAGTAGTAGTAGTAGTAGTAGTAGTAGCACTAGTAGAAGTAGTAGTAGCCATAGTAATAGCAGTAGTGGAGTAGTAGGAGAAATAGAGTTGTAGCAGTGGCAGTAGTCGTAGTATCAGTTGTAGTGTTTGTAGTAGTTGTGGGGCTAGTAGTAGTAGTAGTACTAATAGTAGCAGTAGTAGTAGTAGTAGTAATAGAAGTAGTTATTAGTTGTGGTACAAGTAGTAGTAGTAGTAGTAATTCTAGTCGTAGTAGTTATTATTGTTGTTATTGTCGTAATAGTGGAAATACTAGTAGTAGCAGTAGAAGCAGTAATAGTCATAGTAGCATTAGTCGCAATAGTAGCAGAAGTAGCAGTAATAGTGATAGTATTTGTTGTTGTAGTAGTAATAACACTAGTAGAAACAGTTGCCGAAGTAGTAGGGGAAGTAGTTGAAGTCGTAGTAGAAGCATTAGTAGTAGAAGTAGTAGTCATGGTGGTGGAAGTAGTAGAAGTAATAGTAGAAGTAGTAGCAGTAGTAGCAGTAGTAGTAGCAGCAGCAGTAGTAGCAGGAGTGATAGTATAAGTAGCTGTAATAGTAATAGTTGTAGTTGTAGTAGTAAAAGTGGTTGTAGTGGCTGTAGTTGTAGTTATAGTGCCAGTAGTAGAAGTTGTTATTGTTGTTGTAGCAGAAGTGGTAGCTATAGTAGGAGTAGTGGTAGTTGTCGTAGTAGTAGTAGCAGCAGTAGTAGTATTAGTAGTAGTAATAGGAGTAGTAGTAGTAGGATTACTAGTAGTAGTTGTGGTGGTAGTAGTAGTGGGAGAAGTAGTACTAGTAGAAGTAGTGTAGAAGTAGTAGTAATAGTCATTGTAGTAGTTGTCGTAGTAGTATTAGTAGTTATAACAACAGTAGTAGTAGGAGGAGGAGAAGTAGCAGGAGTAGTTGTAATAGTTGTAGTAATAATAGTAGTAATAGCAGTAGTAGTAGAAAAAGTAGTAGTCGCAATAGTAGTAATGGTAGCAGCAGTAATAATAGTAGTAGCAACAGTAGCAGTAGTAATACTAGTAGTAGTCATAGTAGCAATAGCAGTAGTAGCAAAAGTACTGGCAGTAGTAGTAGCAACAGTAGCATTAGTAGTAGTAGTACCATACTACTACTACTTTTATTACTACTATTACTACTACTGTTACTATTACTGCTGCTACTACTCCTACTGTTACTCCTACAACTACTCATACTATTCCTATTACTACTACTACTACTGCTCCTCCAACTACTACTACCACTACTACTACTACTACTACTACTACTACTACTACTATTGCTACTATTACTACTATTACTAGAACTACTACTACAACAATAACTACTACTTCTACTACTACTAGTAGTACAACTACTATAGCAGTTGCTACTGCCACGACTACTACCACAACTACTACAACTACTTCTACTACTACTACTACTGTTGCTGCTGCTGCTGCTACTATTACAACCACTACAACTACTATTACTGCTACTACTACTGCTACTACTACTATTACTCCTAATACACCCACTACAACTACTAATATTACTACAACAACTACTACTATTCCTACTACTTGTACTATAACTACAATTATTACTACTACTACAGCTACTACTGGTGCTGGTGCTGCTGCTACTACTACTACTACTACTTGTACTACCATTACTGCTACTACTGCTACTACTTCTACAACTACTCATACTACTACTCCTATTACTACAACTACTACTCCTACTTCTACTACTACAGCTACAACTGCTAGTACTACTACTACTACTACTACTACTACAACAACAACAACATCTACGACAACTACTATTACTATAACTATTACTACTACTACTCTGACTCTGATTACTAAACTTGCGACTACTCCTACTACTACTACTACAATAATTATTTCTACTATTACTACTACTACTGCTATTACTACTATTACTACTACAACTCATGCAACTGCTACTACTTCTACTACTACTACAAATACAACTACAACAACTACTGCTAATGCTACTATTACTTCAACTACTACTAGTACTACTACAATGAATACTACTACCGCTACAATGCAACTACTTTTGCTACTATTGTCATTGCTACTTGTACTACAACAACTACATTTGCTATAGAGGTATTAGCAGTAGTAGTGGTAGCAGCAGCAGTAGTAGTAGTAGTAGTAGTAATCATAGTAGAAGTAGTAGTTGGAGAAGTAATAGTAGTTATTGTTGTTGTTGTAATCATAGTATTAGCAGTGGTAGTTGTAATAATGATAGTAGTAGTAGTAGTAGTAGCAGTAACAATAATAGTAGCAAAAGTAGTAGCAATAATGGGAGAAGCGATAGTAGTTGTTATTTTAGTAGTAGTAGAGGTAGTAGTAGCTATAGTAGCAGTAGTAGCAGCGACAGTAGTAGTAGTAGTGGTGGTGGTAATAGTAGTAGTAGAAGTTGTAAATGTGGTGGTACTAGTAGTAGTAGTGGCAGTAGTAGTAGGAGGAGGAGGAGGAGTAGAAGGTGCAGTAGTAGTAGTAGAATTAGTAGTAGTTGTTGTTGTTGTAGTAGCAGTAGTAGCAGTAGTAATAGTAGTAGAAGTAGTTGTATTAGTAGTAGTTGTAGTAGTAGTAGCAATAGTACTAGAAGTAGTAATGGTAAGAGTAGTAGTAGTAGCTGTAGGAGGAGTAGTAGTAGTAGTAATAGTAGTAGTTGTAGTATGAGAAGTAGTAGAAGTAGTAATAGTCACTACAGTAGTGGTAATAGTAGTGCCAGTAGTTGTAGTTATTTTAGCTATAGTAGGAGTAGTAGTAGTAGCAGTAGGATTAGTTGTCGTACGAGTAGTTATAGTAGTGGTAATTGTAGCTGCAGTAGTTGTAGTACTTCTAGTAGTAGTATTTGTAGTAGTAGTAGTAGTTGCAACAATTATAATTGTAGTAGTAGCAATAGTTATAGTTGTAGTAGTAGTGTAGTAGAAGTCACAATTGTTGTTGTTGTAGAGGTATTAGAAGTAGTAGTAGTATTAGTAGTCATAGCAGTAGTAGTAGTGGTAGTCACAGCAGTAATAGTATTAGTACTAGCAGTAGTAGTAGTTGCAATAGAAGTAGTAGTAGTATTTGTAGTTGTGGTGCAGCAGCAGTAGCAGCAGTAGTAGAGGTAGAGGTAGTAGTAGTAGTGTTAATAGCGGCAATAGTAGTAGTAGTAGTTGTTGTTGTTGTTGTAGAAGTAGTCGCAGTATTTCTAGCTGTGGTGCAGTAGCAGTAGCAGTAGTAGTAGTGGTAGAGGTAGTAGTAGTAGTGTTAATAGTGGCAGTAGAAGTAGTAGTAGTAGGAGTAGCAGTAGTTGTAGAAGTAGTAGCAGTAGTAATAGTAGTAGCAATAGTAGTACAAGTAGTGGTAGTAGAAGTCAGAGTAGTCGTAGGAGTAGTAGTAGTACTTGTAGTAGTAGTAGTAATAGTTGTAGTAGTCGTAGTAGTAGTAGTAATAGTAGCATTAGTAGTAGTAATAGTTATAGTAGTATTAGCAGCGGCTGCAACAGTAGTAGTAGTAGTAATAGTAGGAGTAGTAGTATTAGTTGAAGAAGTAGTAGTAGGAGCAGAAGTAGTAGTGGTAGTATTTGGAGTAGTAGCTGGAGTCATAGTTGTAGCAGTAGTAGTAACAGTAGTAGCAGTAGCAGTAGTAGTAAAAACGACAATAGTAGACTAGTTGTAGTAATAAAAGAAGTAGGAGTAGTAGTTGTAATTGTAGTAGTGGTAGTAGGAATAGTCATAGTTATAGTAGTTGTAGTAGTAGTCATAATAATAGTAGTAGTAGTAATAATTATAGTAGTAGTAGTAGAAGCAGCAGCAGTAGTAGTAGTAGTCAGAGTAGTGGTAGTAGTTGAATAAGTTGTGGTAGTAGTAGTGGTTGTAGTAGTTGCAACAGCAGTTGCAGTAGTTCTCATAGTAGTAGTAGTAGTAGCAGTAGTAGTAGTAGTTGTTGTTGTTGTTGTGGTGGTAGTAGTAGTAGTAGTAGTAGTGGTAAGAGTAGTAGTTAAAGTAGTAGTAGTAGTAGTAGTAGTAGTAGTCGAAGTAGGTTTAGTTGTGGGAGTAATAATAGTAGTTGTAGTAGTGGTAGTAGTAATAGGAGTTGTAGTAGCAGTAGCAGGAATAGTAGTAGGTGTTGCAATAGAAGTAGAGCAGTAGTAGTAGTAATAGTAGAAGTTGTAACAATATTAGGTGGAGGAGTAGTAGTAGCAGGAGTAATTACAAAAGTATTACTAGTAGTAATAGAAGAAATAGTATTAGTAGTAGCAGTGGTAGTCATAGTAGCAGAAGTAATAGTTGTTGTTGTAGTAGTAGTAGCAGTTGTGGTTGTAGCAGCCATAGTAATAGTAGCAGTAGTGGTAGTAGTAGTAATAGTAGTTGGAGTAATAGTAGTAGTAGTTGAAATAGCATCAATAGCAGTAGTGCCCGTAGTTATAGTAGTAGTAGTGGTAGTAGTAGTAGCAACAGCAGCAGCAGTAGTCGTGGTATTAGCAACTGTAGTAGCAGTAATAATAACGATAGTCTTTCTAGTGGTAGTAACGATAGTTGTAGTGGGAGAAGTCGAAGTAGTACCAACATTTGCAGTAGCAGTAGTAGTTATAGCAATAGGAGAAGAAGTAAGTATAGTTGTAGGAGATGTAGGTATAGGAGTTGTAGCGATAGCAGCAATAGTAGCAGTTGCAACAGCCGTAGTAGTATTAGCAATAGCGGTAATAGTTGTAGTAGTAGTAACAGTAGTAGTAGTAGCAGTAGAAGTAGTATTAGTAGCGGAAGTACTAGTAGTAGTAGTAGAGAAAGTATTAGTAGCAATTGTAATAGTGGCAGTAACAGCAGTAGAGCATAGTACGTCGTTAGTAGTAGTAGTAGCAACAGCAGCAGCAGTAGTGCTAGTAATAGTAGTAGTAGTAATTATAGTAGTCGTAGTAGTACTAGTAACCATATTAGTAGTAGTAGTAGTCGTAGTAGCAGTAACTGCAATAGCGGTAGTAGTTATAGTAGTAGTTGAAGTAGTCATAGTAGTAGTAATAGCGACAGTAGTAGTTGTAGCAATAGTTCTAGTAGTAATAGCAATAGTAGTAGTTGGAGAAGTAGTAGTAGTAGCTATAGTAGCAGAAGTAGTAGAAGTACTAGTAGTAGTAGTGGTAGTGGTAGTAGTAGTAGTTGGAGCAAGAGTGGCAGTATTAGTGGTGGTGGTGGTAGTAGTGGTAGTCGTAGTAGTGGTAGAAGTAGTGGTAGTTGTAGTAATAATAGCCGCAGTCGTAGCAATGGTAGTTACAGTATTAGTAGTAGCCGATGTAGTAGTAGTAGGAATAGCAGAAGTAGCACAAGTAGTAGTTTTAGCAGTCGTCGTTGGGTCGCAGAAGTTGCAGTAGCAATAGCAGTAGTAGTAGTCGCAGTAGTAGAAGTCATAGGAGCAGCAGTAGTAGTAATAGCAGTAGTAGTAGTGGTAGTAGTATTACGAGTAGCAGTAGTAGTAGTAGCCAAAGCAAAAGTAGTAGTTGTGGTAGTAATAGTAGTTGTTGTTGTTATTTGTAGTAGTAGTAGTAGTAGTAGTAGTAGTAGTCGTGGTAGTAGTGATAGTGGTGGGAGTAGTAGTAGGAATACGTGTAGGAGTAAGAATAGTAGTTGGAGTAGTAACACTAGTAGTAGTTTTAGTAAGAGTAGTAATAGTAGTAGTAGTTGTTGTATTAGGAGTAGCAGTAGCAGTGGTAGAGGTCATAGTAGTAGAAGTAGTAGTAGTAGGAGTAGTAGTAGTGGTAGTTATTTTTGTTGTAGTTGTACTAGTAATAGGAGCAGCAGGATTAAAAGTTATAGTAGTAGTGGTAGTAATAGTCATTGTAGTAGTAGTAGTAGTAGTAGTAGCAGTCGTAGTAATATTTGTAGTAGTAGAAGTAGTAGTGAAAGTAGTAGTAGAAGTTTTGCTCATATAGTAGTAGCAGTAGTAGCAGCAATAGTAGCATAGTAGTAGTAGTAGTAAAAGTCATTGTAGTATTAATTGTAAAAGTATTAGTTGGAGTAGCAGTAGTTATAGCAGCAGCAGCAATAGTAGTTGTAGTTGAAGGAGTAGTAGTAGTTGTCGTAGTAGCAGCAGTAGTAGTAGTAGCAGTGGTAGTTATAGCAATAGTAGTACTCAAAGAAGCTACTGCAGTAGTAGTAGTTGCAGTATAGGTAGTAGTAGTAGTGGTTGAAGTTGCAGTTGCAGTATTTGTAGTAGTAGTAGTATCAGTTGTTGTAGTAGTAGTAGTAGCAGTAGCAGCAGTAACTGCAATAGTATCTGAAGCAGCAGTCGCAATAGCAGCAGAAGTCAAAGTACTAGCCGTAGTCGTGGTAGCAGTAGTAGCGGTAGTTGTAGTAGGAGTAACAATAGCTATAATAGTAATATACATAGCAGTAGTTGTAGTAGCATTTGTACTATTAGTCATAGTAGTAGTAATAGAAATTATAGCAATAGTAGTAGTAGTAGTAGTAGTAGTAGTATTAGTAATAGAAGTAGTAGCAGTACCGCTAGTAGTTATAGTAGCAAAATTAGTAGCAGTAGTAGGAGAAGTAGTCGGAGCAGCAAAAGCCTCAGCAGAAGAAGTAGTAGTAGTAGAAGCAAAAGTAGAAATGATAGTAGTAATACTAGTAGTAGTTATAGGGGTAGTAGTTGTAGTAGCAGTAGTAGTAGCAGCAGCAGCAGCAATTGTAGTAGAAGTAGCAGCAGCAGCAGCAATTGTAGTAGTAGTAGCAGTTGTAGTAATAGCAGTAGTAGGAGTAGTAGTAATTGCCATAGTAATAGTAGTAGTAGCTGCAGTAGTAGTACTAGTAGTAGTAATAGTAGCCATGGTAGTAGTAGTTGAAGTAGTAGTAGTGTTAGTAGTAGCAGTAGTAGTAGTAGTAGCAACAGCTATAGTAGTAGTAGTTGCAACAGTTGTAAAAGTAAAAGTAGTAGTAGAAGTAGACGCATAGTAGTAGTGTTAGTAATAGGAGCAGCAGTAGTAGTAATAGCAGTAGTAGTAGCTGAACTGGTAGTCGCTGTAGATGTAGTAGTAGTAGTAGTAGTAGAAGTAGTAGTAGGAGTAGTAGTAGTAGTAGTATTAGTAGTAGTGTTGGTAGTAGCAGTAGCAGCAGTAGTAGTAGTTGTAGTAGTAGTAGTAGTAGTCATAATAGTAATAATAGTAGCAGTAGTTGTTGTTGTAATAGTAGTAGTCGTAGAAGTAGTAGTACTATTAGTAGTAATAGTGCAGTTGTTGGAGTGGTAGTAGTACTAGTAGTAGTCATTGTAGTAGGAGTAACAGTAGCAGTAGTGGTAGCAGTTGTTGTAGTAGTATTAGTAGTAGTAGTGGTAGTAGTAAAAGTAGTAGTATAGTAGCAGTAGTTGCAGTTGTAGTAGTAGTAGTAGCTGTAGTAGTAGTAGGAGTATGGGCAGTAGTAATAGTAGTATTGGTGGAAGTAGTAGTTGTACTAGTAGAAGTAGTTGTAGTAGTATTCTAGTAGTAGTCGCACTAGTAGTTGTAGTAGTGGTAGTACTAGTGGTAGTCACAGTAGTAGAAGTAGTAGTATTAGTAGTAGTAGTTATTGTTGTTATTATTGTACAAAAAGTAGCAGTTGTAGTAGTTGTCATAGTAGTTGAAGTAGTTGTAGTCGTAGAACTTATTGTTGTTGTTGTTGCGGTAATAGTTGTAGTAGTAGTTATTGCTGTTGATGTTGTTGCTGTAGTAGTTGTAGTAGTCATAGTAGTAGTAGTAGCATGAGTTGTAACAGTATTAGCTGGAGTAGTAGTAGTAGTACTAATAGTAGCAGCAGCTATAGTAGTTGTAGTAGAAGCAGTAGTAGTGGGTGTAGCAGTTGTAGTATTAGTAGTAGTGTTAGTAGCATTAGTAGAAGGAGGAGGACTAGCAGGAGATGTAGTAGTAGTTGTTGTAGTAGTAGCAGTTATTGTTGTAGAAGTAGTAGTAGTAGTAGTAGTAGCGCTCGTAGTTGTAGTAGTTGTCATAGTAGTAGTAGTAGTAGTATTTGTAGCAGAAGTGGTAGTAGTAGTAATAATACTAGTAGTAGTAGTAGTAGTGGTAGTAGTAGTGGTAGTGGTAGTAGTAGTTGTAGTAGTAGTAGTAGTATTAGTAGTATAGTAGTAGTAGTAGCAGTTGAAAAAGTAGTAGCAATAGTTGTAGGTGTTGTAGTAGTTGTAGTTGTCGGAGGAGTGGCACGAGTAGGAGTTAGAGTGGGAGTGGCAGTACGAGTTGTTGTAGTAGTAGCGGTGCTAGTAGGAGTAGTAGTAGTTGCGGTAGCAAGAGTTGGAGTAGTAGTAGTAGTAGTCGAAGGATGAGGAGGAATACTAATAATAGTAGTCGTAGGAGTTGGAGTACGAGTGGTAATAGGAGTAGTAGTAGTAGTAGTAGCAATTGTAGTAGCAGTAGGAGTGCCATAATAGCAGTAGTTGGGGTAGTAGGAATAGTAGGCGTAGTAGCAGTAGCAGTAGTAACAATAGTGGTATTAGTCGTACTAGGAGGAGGAGGAGTAGTAGTAGTAGCAGTTATAGTAGTAGTAGCAGCAGTAGCCGCAACAACAACAGCGGTAGTAGTAGTAGCAGTAGTTGTAGCAGCAGCAGTAGTAGTAGAAGTAGTAGTAGTGGTAGCAGTAGTAGCAGCAAATGTTGTAGAAGCAGTAGTAGAAGTAGTAGTATTCAAAATAGTAGTAGGAGTAGGAGTTGGAGTTGGATTAGTAGTAGTTGAAGTAGTAGTAGTACTAGTAGTATTAGCCATAGTAGTGGTAGTAGCTGCAGTAGTCATATTAGTAGTATTAGTAGTAGTCGTAGTAGCAGCTATACTAGTTGTAATCATAGTAAATGTAGTGGTCATAGTAGTTGTAGTAGTAGTAGCAATAGTAGTATTAATAGTAGTGGTAGTAGTAGTGGTAGTAGCAGAAGTAGTAGTAGTAGTTATAGTAGTAGTAGTAGAAGTGGTAGTAGCAGAAGTAGTAGTAGTAGTAGTTGTTGTTGTAATTCTAGAAGTAGTAGTAGAAGTTGTAGTAGTAGTAGAAGTAATAGGAGTTGTAGTAATTGTAGTAGCAGAAGTAATTGAAGGTGTAGTTTTGGGAGTAGGAGTCATAGTATGAGTAGTAGAAGTAGCAGAAGTACTAGTAGTAGTAGCCGTTGTAATAGTAGTAATAGTAGTAGTAGTAGCCGTTGCAGTAGTAGTAGTAGTAGTAGTAGTTTTAGTAATAGTGGTAGTAGTAGTAGTCGTAGTAGTACTAGGAGTTTCATCTGTAGCAGTAGTAGTAGTACATGTTGTTGAAGTAGTAGCGGTAGTTAAAGTAGCTATAGCAGTAGAAGCAGCAGTAGTAGTCCTAGTAGTAGTAGTAGTAGTAGAAGTAGTTGTAATAGTAGTTATAGTAGTAGTAATACAAACAGTAGTTGTTGTTGTTGCTGTTGTAGTAAAAGGAGTAGGTGTAGGAGTAGGGGTAGTAGTAGGAGCAGCAGTAGTAGTAAGAGGAGTAAGAGTCGTACAAGTAGCATTGGAAGTAGCAGCAGTAGTGGTAGAAATAGCAATAGAAGTAGTACCAATAGTGGCAGTAGCAGTTGTGGTAGTTGCAATAATAGTAGTAGCTGTAGTAATAGCAATAGTAAGAGTAGTAGCTGTAGTAGTATGTAGTAATAGATGCAGAAGTAGTAGTAGCAATATTAGTAGTAATACTAGTTGTAGTGGTAGTAGTAGTAGTAGTACAAGTATTTATAGTAATAGGCATAGAAGTAGTAGTACAAGTAGTAGCAACAATAGTAGTAGTAGTAGTAGTAGTAGGAACAGTAGTAGGAGTAGTAGTAGTTCTAGTAGTAGAAGTAGTTGCAGTAGTAGTGTATAAGTTGCAGCAGTAGTAGTACTAGTAGAGGTAGTAGAAGTAGTAGTCGTAGCAGTTGTTGTAGTAGTAGTTGTAGTAGTAGTAGTAGTTGTTGTTATTGTTACTGTAGTAGTAGTAGCAAGAGTAGTAGTAGTTGTAGTAGTATAAGCAACAGTAGTAGTGGTAGTATTTGTAGTCATTGTAATAGTAGTAGTAGTAGTACTAGTCGTAGTACTAAGTAGTAGTGCTAGTATTAGTAGTATTAGTAGTAGTAGTAGTAGTAGTACTAATAAATGCAAATGTAGTAGTTGTCATAGTTGGAATAGTAGTTGTAGAAGTAGAGGTAATAGTAGTAGTAGCAGTAGTACTAGTAATAGTAGTTGTAGTTCTAGTAGTAGTAGTAGAAGTAGTAGTTGTATTAGTAGTATTAGTAGTAATAGTAGCAGTAGTAGTTATAGGTGTGGAAGTAGGAGTAGGAGTTGGAGTAGGAGTAATAGTAGTAGTTGTTGTTGTACTAGTAGTAGTAGTACTAGCAGGAGTATGAGTAGGAGTAGGAGTATGAGTCGTAGTAGTAATAGTAGGAGTAGGAGTAGGAGTAGTAGTAGTAGTGGTAGGATCCGGAGTAGGAGTAATAGTAGTAGTTGTAGCAGTAGTAGTGTTAGTTGTAGTAGTATTTGTCACAGTAGTAAGAGTAGGAGGAGTAATAGTAACTGAAGCAATGGTAGTAGTTGTAGTATTAGGAGTCGCAATAGCAGTAGTGGCAATAGTGGTAGTTTTAGTCGTAGTAGTAGTAGTAGTAGTAGCAATAGGTGTAGTATTGGTAGCAGTAGTAATTGTAGTAATAGTAGTAGCAGTAGAAGTAGTAGTGGTAGAAGTAGTAAGAGTAGTAGCAGTAGTAGTAGTAGTTGTAGTAGTCGTGGCAGTTGTAGTTATCAGAGGAGCGGTAGGAGTAGGAGATGGAATAGAGGTGGCAGTATGAGTTATACTGGTTATAGTACAAGTAGAAGAAGTAGTAATAGCAGTAGCAGGAGTAGGAGTAGTAGTGGTTGTTATTGTAGTTGGAGGAGGACTAATAGTAGCAGTAGTCGTAGGAGTAGGAGTACGAGTTGTAATAAGAGTAGTAGCAATAGTAATAGCAGCAGCAGTAGTTGGCATAGTAGGAGCAGTAGATGTTATAGCGGCAACAGCAGTAGCAGTAGTAGCAGTAGTTACACTAGTGGTTGTAGTTGTAATAGGAGTACTAGTAGTATTAGTAGCAGTGGTACTAGTACTAGTAGTAGTGGCAGCAGCAGTAGTAGTAGCAGCAGCAGTAGTAGAAATAGTTGTAGTAGTAGTAGTTGCAGTAGAAGTTATAGAAGCAGTTGTAGAATTAGTAGTACTTACAGTAGTAGGAGTAGGAGTTGGAGTTGGAGTAGTAATAGTAGAAATAGTAGTAGTACTAGTAGTTTTTGTCATAGTAGTAGTAGTAGCAATAGCAGTAGCAATAGTCGTAGTAGTAGGAGTAGTAGCAGTAGTAGGAGTAGTGGTAGTAGTAGTAGCTGCAGTTATTGTAGCCGTAGTAATGGTAGTAGTCATAGTATTTGTAGTAGTAGTAGGAGTAGTAGTAGTAATAGTAGTAGTAGTAGTAGTAATAGTAGTAGTTGTACGAGTAGTAGGAGTACTAGTAGTATTAGAGGTATTAGCCTTAGCAGTAGTAGCAGTAGTAGTAGCAAGAGTAGTCGTACTAGTAGTAGTAGTAAAAGTAGTAGTTGCAACATAAATAGTAGTTGTAGTGGAAGTAGTAGTCGTAGTTGTAATAGTAATTGTAGTGGGGGTAGTAGCATTAATAGGAGTAATAGTAATTCTAGTAATAGAAGTAATAGTAGATGTAGTTTTATGAGTAGCAATTGGCATATGAGAAGTAGTAGTAGCTGTAGCACTAGTAGTAGTAGTAATAGCCGTAGCAGAAGTAGTAGTAGTAGTAGTAGGGGGTGTAGTAGTAGTAGTGGCAGTAGTTCTAATAGTAGTAGCACTAGTGGTAGTAGTAGTTGTCCTAGTGGTACTTGTAGAAGTAGTTGTGATAGTAGTTGTAGTAGTAGTAGTAGTGGTAGTATTTGCAGCAGTAATAAGAGTAGGTGTAGGAGTTGGGGTAGTAGTAGAAGCAGCAGTAGTAGTAATAGTAGTAGTAGGAGTAGTAGTAGTGGTAGTAGTCAGAGTAGTTGGAGTAGCAATAGAAGTAGTAGCATCAGTAGTTGTAAAAGCAGAAGAAGTAGTAACAGTAGTGGCAGTAGCAGTAGTGGTAGTAGCAGTAGTAGTTGTAGTAGCAGTAATAATCGAAATAGTAGGAGTAGTAGTAGTAGTAGTAATAGCAGTAGAAAAATTAGTAGCAATAGTAGTTGTAATAGTAGTAGTAGTGTTTGTAGTAATAGGTGTACTAGTAGTAGTGCTAGTAGGAGCTACAGTAGTAGTAGTTGTTGTTGCAGTAGCAATATTAGCAGCATCGGTAGTTGTAGTAGCAATAATAGAAGCAATTGTTGTAGTGGTAGTTGTAGTAGTAGTACTAGTACTACTAGTAGAAGCTGTAGTATTAGTAGAAGCAGTAGTATTAGTAGTAGTAGTAGTAGTAGTAGTAGTAGTAGTAGTAGTAGTAGTAGTTGAAATACAAGTAGCAGTTGTAGTATAAGTACTAGTTGCAATAGTAGTAAGAGTAGTAGTAGTTGTTGTTGTAACATAAGTAGGAGTAGTAGTAGTAGTAGTAGTAGGAGTAGTAGCAGCCGCAGTAGTCGTTGTTGTAGTTGTAGTAGTAGTACAAGTAGTAGTTGTACTAGTAGTCGTAGCAGTAGCAGTAGTAGCAGTTTTAGCAGTAATAGTAGTACTAGTAGCAGTAGTAAAAGTATTAGCAGCATTAGAGGTGGTTGTACTAGGTGTTGTAGTAGTAGCTGTACAAGTTGTAGTAGTAGTAGTAGTGGTACAAGTAGTAGTAGTTGTAATAGGAGTTGGTGTAGGAGAAGTCGTAGCACTAGTAGCAGTAGTAAAAGTAGTAGTAGTATTAGAAGCAGTTGTACTAGTAGTTGTAGTAGTAGTAGTTGTTGTAATTGGAGTGGGTGTAGGAGTGGGGGTAGTAGTAGGAGCAGTGGTAGTAGTAGTAGTAGTAGTAGTAGTAGTAGTAGCAGTAGAAATAGATATATAAGTAGTAGCTATAGGAACAGTAATAGTAGAATTAGAAGTAGTAGCCGGAGCAGTAATAGTAGTAGTAGCAATAGTAGTAGCGTTAGTGATAGTAGCAGTACTAGTCGTAGCAACGGTATAGTAATAACAGAAGTAATAGTTGTAGTAGGCGTAGTAATTGTAGTAATAGTAGTAGTAGTAGTAATAGTAGTAGTAATTGTAGTAGAAGTACTTGTAGTAATAGTAGTAGTAGTTGTAGTAGTAGTATTGGTAGTAATAGGTGTATTGGTAGTAGTAGTTGTAGTAGCAACAGTAGTAGTAGTAGTTGCAGTAGTAGTAGTAATAGTAGTAATAATAATAGTAGTAGTAGTTGTTGTTGTTGTTGTTGTAGTAGTAGTGGTAGTTATCGAAGGAGGAGGAGGAGGAGTCGTAGAAGTAGTTGTTGTTGTTGTAGTAGTAGTAGTAGTAGTAGCTATAGGAGTTATAGTCGTAGCATCAGTATCTGTAATAGTTATTGTAATAGCAGTATTAGTAGTTGTAGTAGTAGTAGTAGGAGTTGCAGCCGCAGCATCAGCAATTGTAGTTGCTATTGTGGTAGTAGTAGCAGCACCAGTACTAGTAGCAGTAGAAGTTGTAGTAGTACTAGTAGCAGTAGTTGTAGTAGTACTAGTAGTAGTCGTTGCAGAAGTAGTATTAGTAGTAGCAGTAGTTGTTGTAACATGAGTTGGTTTAGGAGTAGGGGTAGTAGTAGAAGCAGTGGTAGTAGTCGCAGCGGTAGTAGTAGTAGTAGGAGTAGTATGATTCGTAGTAGTAGAAGTAGGAGTAGTAGAAGTAGCAATAGAATTAGTATCTATAGTACCAGTAATAGTAGTATTAGTAGTGGTAGTTGCAGTTGTAGTAGTAGTAGCTATAGTACTAGTAATAGAAGTAGTAGTTGTAGTAATAAAAGTAGTAGTAATAGTAGCAGTTGTAGTAGTTCTAGTACTAGTAGTGGCAATACTGGTAGAAGTACGAGTAGGAGTAGGAGTAGTAGTAGGCATAATAGTAGCAGTTGAAGGACTAGGAGTAGTTGTAGTAGTGGTAGGAGTAGGAGTAGTAGGAGCAGTAGTAGTAGTTGTTGTTGTTGTTGCAATAGAAGTAGTATTAGTAGTAGTAGTTGTTGTAGTAGTAGTAGTAAGAGTAGGAGTTGGAGTAATAGTAATTGGAGCAGTGGTAGTAGTAGTAGTAGTAGTAGGAGATGTTGTAGCAAAAGGCATTGGAGTAGGAGTAGTAGGCGTTGTACTAGTAATGGAAGTAATAGTAGTAGTAGCAGCTGCAATAGTTATAGTTGTGGTAGTAGTTGTAGTATTAGCAGCAGTAATAGGAGTAGTAGTGGTAATAATAGTAAGAGCAGTAATCGTAGTAGGAGTAGTAGTGGTTGCAGTAGTAGAAGTAGTAGCAGTCATAGTACGAGTAGTAATGGTTGTAGTAGTTGTAGTTGTCGGAGCAATGGTAGCAGTAGGAGTTGGAGTAGGAGTGGCAGTCCGAGTTGTAGTAGTAGTAGTAGTACCATTAGGAGTAGTAGTAGTATCAGAAGCCAGAGTAGGAGTAGTAGTAGGAAGAGGACGAGGAGGAGGAGCATGGTGAGTAGTATTAGTAGTAGTCGTAGGATTAGTAGTAGTAGCAGTAGCAGCCGTAGTAGTAATAGTAGTAGTAGCAGCAGTAGAAGTAGTACTAATAGTAGTTGTTGTAGTAGTAGTTGTAGTTGTTGTTGTTTTAGTAGTAACTGGAGTAGGTGTAGGAGTAGGGGTAGTAGTAGGAGCTGTAGTAGTAGTAATAGCAGTCGTAGGCATAGTAGTAGTAGTAGTAGTAGCAGGATGAGTAGTGGGAGTAGAATAGAACTAGTAGAAGTAGTAGTAGTAATAGTAGTATAAGTAGTAGTAGTTGTGGTAGTTGCAGTAGTGGCAGTAGCAGTAGTAGTAGTATAAGCGATAGTTATTGCAATTATAGGAGTAGTAGCTATAGCAGTTGTTGTAGTAGAAGTAATAGTAGCAGAAGTAGTTGTAGTAATAATAGTAGCAGTTGTTGTTGTTGTCATAGTCATAGTATTTGCAGTAATAGGTGTAGTAGTAGTAGTACTAGTAGTAGCAACAGTAGTAGTAGTCGTAGTAGTAGCAGCAGCAGTAGTAGTAAAGAAGAAGTTGTTAATGTAGTAGTAGTAGTTGTTGTTGTTGTTGTTATTGTAGTAGTAGTTGAAGTACAAGTAGTAGTTGTACTCGAAGTACTAATAGTAGTTGTAGCAGTAGTAGTAGGTGTTGTCGCCGCCGCCGTAGCAGCACTGGTATTTGTTGTGGCAATAGTTGTACTAAAAGTAGTAGCAGTGCTTGTAGTAGTAGTGGTAGTAGTAGCAGTAGTAGTTGTTGTAGTAATAGTAGTAGTAGTACAACTAGCAGTAGTAGTAGTTGTAGTGCTAGAAGTACTTGTAGTAGTAGTTGTAGTACTAGCAGTACAAGTAGTAGTAGTAGTAGTAGTACAACTAGTTGTGCTAGAGTTAGTAGTTGTAATAGGAGTTGGTGTAAAAACTGGGGTAGTAGTAGGAGCAGTGATAGTAGTAGTAGTAGTAGTAGTCGGAGTTGTAGTAGTAGAAATAGTAGTAGCATTAGTGGCAGTAGCAGTAATAGCAGTGGCAGTAGTAGAAGTAGTAGTAGTTGTAGGTAGTAGTAGCAGTAGTAGTTATAATAGTAGTAGTAGTAGTAGTCATATATTTAGTCGTAATAGTTGTTGTAGCAGTAGTAGTAACAGTTTTAGTAGCAGCAGAAGTAGTAGTAGTAATACTAGTAGCAATAGTAGCAGTTGCAATAGTAGCAGCAACAGCAGTTGGAGCAGCAGCAATATTAGTAGTAGTTGTTGTAGTAGTAGTAGTAGTTGTAGCAGTAGAAGAAGTAGCAACAGTAGTGGTAATATTAGTAGTAGTATTAGCAGTAGTAGTACTAGTAGCTGCATAGTAGTAGTAGTAGTAGCAGTAGTAGTAGTAGTATAGTAGTAATAGAAGCAGCAGTAGCACTCATAGCCATAGTAGTAGTTGCAGTAGCAGTCGTAGCAGTAGTACTGCTACTACTGCTACTACTAATGCTACTACTTCTACTGCTACTACTACTAATACTACTAGTACTAGTACTGCTGTTACTACTATTGCTACCACTTGGCGACTAGTACTGCTCCTATTACATCTAGCACAACAACTACTATTATTAATAGTACTACTACGATTACTACTACTACAACAATAAATACAACTACTATTATTTCAACTACTGCTATTACTAGTACTAGTACTAGTACTACTACTACTATTACTACTATTACTATTACTACTACGACTACTTCTACTTCTAGTAGTACAACAATTGCTGTTGTTCCTACTATTGTCAATATTACTAATTCTGCTACTGTTATTGCTACAACTATTACTACGATTGCTACTGTGACTACTACCACGACTATGAGTTCGGCTGCAAGTTCTACTGCTACTGCAACTACTACCGCTACTATTACTACCGCGACTGTTACTACCACTACTATTACTACTGCAACTATTACTGCTACTACTACTCCTACTACTATTGGGGCTACTATTACTACTATGGCTAATACTACTACTACTGTTACTACCACTACTGCAGTTGCTGCTGCAGCTACTACTACTACTACAACTGCTGCTGCTACTACTGCTACTGCTACTACAACTTTTAGTGCTACTACTAATGCTGCTACAACTACTGTAAATGCTACTACTATTGCTACTACTATTGTCACTTCTACTACTAGTACTACAACTACTACTTCATCTAGTACTCCTACTACTACTACTACTGCTGCTATTACCGCGACTACTACTACTAACTACTACTACTGTTGTGGCTACTAGTACTGCTACTACTACTACTACTACTAATAATAATAATAATTCTACTAGTGCTACTGCTACTACTAATATTACTACTACTGCTACTACTACTATTACTACTACTACAACTACAACTGCTACTACTTCTACTGCCACTATTACTATTACTACTATTGTTGCTACTACTACTGCTTTTACGGTAGCAACTACTACCACTACTACTACAATTGCTACTACTACAACTGCCACTTCTACTACTACTTCCACTACCACTACTATGACTACAACTACTGCTACTGCTGATACGACTGCTACTACTACTGCTACTGCTACGGCTCCTGCTGCAACTACTAATACTACTACTCCTCCTACGCCTCCTACTACTGCCACGGCTCCTACTACTACGTCTACTACTACTTTTACAGCTACTACTAGTACAACAACAACTACTACTGCTACTGCTATCACTACTATTGCTCTAATAGTACAACTTCTACTACTACTTCTACTGCAACAACTACTACTACTGGTACTACTTCTCCTACAATTACAGCAACTAATAGTACTACTACTTCTCCTACAACTACCACTACTACTGCTGCTACTACTACAGCCACTGCTAATGCTAGTATTACAACAACAACAGCTACTACTTCAACTACTGCTGGTACTGCTACTATGACTACTTCCATAACTACTAATACTACTACTTCTGGTACTACTACTATTACTACTACTACTACTGTTATTACTACTCTAACTGCTTCTCATATTACTACAGCTACTGCTATGAGTACTACGAATATTTGTACTACTTCTCCTACTACAAGTTCTACTACTACTACTACCTTTATTACTACTGCCACTACTACTACCGATGCTAATGCTTCTACTACTACTGCTACTACTACTGTTGCTTCTACTACTACTACTACTTGTACTACTACTGCTACTGATACAACTACTACTACAACAACAACTACAACTACTGATAATATTACTACAGCTACTAATAGTACTACTTCTGCAATTACTTCTATTGCTCCTGCTACTTCTACTACAACTACTACTACTACAACCACTACTGCTGCTACTACCACTACTGCTACAACTACTGCTACTACTATTCATACTATAACAACCACTAATACTGCTGCTGCTACTACTACCATTACTACTGCTATTACTACCACTACCACAACAACTACTAGCGGTGTACATTCGTTTGAAACCGAACCGAACCGAACCGAACCGGCCGAACTGTATTTTCCAAAATTTTCGAAAACCAAAATCGAACCGAACAGTAATAGAACCGAACCGAACCGAACCGAAATATTTCGGTTCGGTTCGGTTATAACCGAATTGCAAAAACAAAATTGACAGGGTTTGAATCTGGTCATTTGCATAAGGGATTAAGGGGGAAAAAAAATTTAGTACAAGATATACATTATACTTCAAGGGAATCTAAGTCTTCAAGTTGCAGCAGCAGCACAGCAGGAGGCTAGGAGCAGGCTGAGCTGCAAAATACTTCAACAGCAGGAGCAAAACAGCAGGAGGCTAGGAGCAGCAGCAGGCAGCAGCAGGAGCAACACAACAGGAGTAAGTGAGCAACACAGCAGGAGCAGCAGGAGGCTAGGAGCAGCACAACAGGAGCAAGTGAGCAACACAGCAGGAGCAGCAGGAGCAACACAGTAGGAGCAGCAGCAAGTGAGCAACACAGTAGGAGCAGCAGGAGGCTAGGAGCAGCAGCAGTAGGAGCAACACAGCAGGAGCAAGTGAGCAACACAGCAGGAGCAGCAGGAGGCTAGGAGCAACACAGCAGGAGGCTAGGAGCAGCAGCAGCAGGAGCAACATAGCAGGAGCAAGTGAGCAATACAGCTGGAGCAGCAGGAGGCTAGGAGCAGCAGCAGGAGCAACACAGCAGGAGCAAGTGAGCAACACAGCAGGAGCAGCAGCAGCAACAACAACACAACAGGAGGCTAGGAGCAGGAGCAGCAGGAGCAGCAGGAGTAGGAGTAGTAGGAGCAGCAGGAGCAGTAGGAGCAACACAGCAGGAGCAGCAGGAGGCTAGGAGTAGCACCCCTAGGAGCAACACTGCAGGAGCAAGTGAGCAACACAGCCGGAGCAGCAGGAGGCTAGGAGCAGCAACAACAACAACAACACAGCAGGGTCAACACAGCCGGAGCAACACAGCAGCAGCAGGAGCAACACAGCAGGAGCAACACAGCAGGAGGCTAGGAGAAGGCTGAGTAGCAATAGCAAGACAATGTATAGTTGCATACTAGCAGTCTAGCAGAAGCGGGCAAGCTGCAAAACACTTCAACAGCTCAAATTCATGAAATAAGATAGTTCAAGACTTCAAGTTGCAGGAGCAGCAGAGCAGCAGGAGCAGCAGAGGAGCTGGAGCAGCACAGTAGCAGGAGCATGTATATTGTATAGTATCAGAAGCTGGCAAGCTGCACTGCTGCAGAACACTTCAACAGTTATGTGGTTTAGAATAAATATGATCAACCGTAATTATGTGGTTCAGAATAAATAACAGTAATTATGTGGTTCAGAATAAATATGATCAATTCAGTAATCAGTTAGCATTTTAACTTTGAAGGATTATATCATGCCAAATGATCTGTTAAGAAAAGCTTGAGAAATCTCCTGTAGTCCTATGTACAGATGTAACAAAACAGAAGCCAGAACTGAGAAGGCCCAGAACCAGAAGTTCCAACTTCCAAGCAGCATAACATTACTAGGGTGAAGCCAAAGAATGAGACAATCGTCCAATCAGTCACTTGCCCATATGCGAGCATAGCATATGGCAATGAGCCAATGATTCAACATCTTCATCGCCTCAAACAGCTTATGAAAAATTCAACAAATATCATTAAAAAAACCATAAAATAATTCCAAGAGGGTCATACTATCATATTCACCTTATACCGTCATACCCAGCATCCCTCTCTGGCTGTCCCCGTGAGCGAATGGTAGGTAGTGGTTGCCTTCAAAGGCCATCCAAACAACCATACCATTGCTACAAGTAGGGGTGTGCATTCGGTTAAAACTGAACCAAACCGAACCAGAGTAGGGGACCATTGGAACACCTCCGCATCAAAACACCAAAGACAAAAAAAAAAACTCAAATAAAAGAAAAAATTCAAGAGGCTCAGATGGCTTTGATGCATCATCAAAAACGAAGATGTCTCCCCTCAGGCATCAACCTGCTCGGCTGCTCCTACAAAATAATAGTTGGATACATACCTGTCCCTTGATAGTTGGATCATACTATTAAACCTAAAAAAAAAAGTAAAATATCATCACAGTAAAAGCAATTAAGAAAATATCAGGTAAGTAGGTAACTGGGTAAGGAACTAAGGACAGTAAGATTATAACTTCACACATGCACTGATGCTGCGATGCACATGAATGATAAGGATATATAAGAATGAATCAGCAAGATATGACCATAGAAATTTAGGAACATGAACAGAAATGCATAAAAAATAAGTAAACATATTCAAACCTTAAGATGACTTTTCAAAATTCAACAGTTGCGACATCCAATTTCATCTTTATCAACTCTGAAATAAAAAAATCAGTCAATGATTATCTGATCATAATAAAGAAATATACAATACAATAATAAAAATATTAGCAATGCAAATCTTACCCTCTTGAATCTTTTCAAGTTCTTCCAAACTTTCCTCAACATTGATTTCTGTTTTTGAATTTTTAATCCAATCTTGAGTGCAAATGAGAGCTTGTACTAGTGTAGGAGTCAAAGAGCTACGAAAACGATCAAGTACGCGCCCTCCTGTACTAAAAGCTGATTCAGAGGCCACTGTAGAGATAGGTATAGCTAACATATCACGAGCCATATGTGACAAAATAGGAAATCTGCAGCTATTCACTTTCTAGAAGCCCAGAACATCAAATTTTGGCTCATTTTTTTAAAGATCCTCTGATAAATACTTGTCTATCTCAGACTTCATTTCATCACCCATGAAACTTTTTCTATGCTCAGCAAATAGACTGCTTAAGATGTACTTACCTGATTGCTTTCGCATACTTGATCCTTCACCAGATGGCATTCCTCCCGGCTGTAGTCGCATTCTGTACTCTTTGAACAAATCATATACAACTTCACGCAACCTTCTCCTCATCATAACACCTCTTTCACCTTCATACATTTTTTCAACTCCAAACTCAACATATTCTAACTTGCGTCTTGGATCAAAGACAACAGGAACAAAGAGAAGCATATTAATCTTCTCTGGCTCACCCCAATACTTGTCATATTTGTCTTTCATCATAGCAGCCATTTCTTGGATTTTTGTATCACCGCTGACCTTCCACAGATTCAAAAGAAGGTTAACTTGAAAAATTTCATCAAAAAAATAAATTAATTGTAACATACATAGAGCCAGAAACTCTAAGAGTCAACTCATAGAAATGCTCTAAGAATGTAATAAGTCGCCTAACATTCTGCCAGTCAAAAGATAGAGGAGTTCCATCTTCATCATTAAGCTCATGACGGAAATTGCTATCTTCCTCTTCAAATTTTTCAAAAGCCCTCTCAAAAGTTTGAGCTGCTTCAAGCATCATATAGGTGGAATTCCACCTTGTGGATACATCTAAAGAAAGACATTTCCTGCTTTCAATTTTTTCAATTTTCACACATTCTTTGAACCTTTGCCATCTTGCTGGAGAATATCTCACATATTTAATAGTAGATCTAACTAGAGCAATGGAATCTGCCATCTCTTTCAAACCATCTTTCACCACAAGAGTAATGATATGTGCTATGCAACGCATATGAATATATTTTCCTTGTGCCAAACAAGTGCCCCAATTCAAAAATTTTTTTCCTCAAATAGGAAATAGCAGTATCATTTGAAGAGGCATTATCAACAGTAACAGTCAAAACACTATCAATTCCCCATTCAGAGAGGCATTTTTCAATTAGTTTTCCTATAACTTCACCCCTATGACTTGTAATCTTACAAAAATTCAAAAGCTTTTTCTTCAAGTTCCAATCAATATCAATGTAATGTGCTGTGATACACATATAGTTTATGTTTTGAATTGAGGTCCAAGTATTAGTGGTCAAACAAACTCTCTGTTTGGACTCTCTGAAATACTGTTTCAACTTTACCTTTTCATCATGGTAGAGTTGAAAATAGTCTCTAATCATAGTCCAACGTGAAGGCATTTGAAATCTAGGACAAGCTTGAGACATAAATATTGAAAGCCTTCATGTTGCACAAAGCTAAAAGGAAGTTCATCTACAACAACCATGTGTGCCAGTGCTTTTCTAATTTTTTCTTGATCAAACTTCCAGCTTGTTAGCACAGGCTCATTTGCTACTTCTTTCTGAATAGATTGCATAGCTAGTTGTGTTTGATGTGTATCAACATTATATGGATATCGCTTGCACTGATTCATGTGATGTCTAAGAGAAGAAGTACCATTTTTTTTTGAATCACACAAGAATTCATTACCACAGTAGTTTGCATTTGGCTTTGGTTGACTTGTCTGGGTCTGTGAACTTTGTGTAATGCTCCCATACAGCTGATCGTGCTGCCATTCTTTTCCTCGGCATTGGAGGCTTTGTACTGCTCGTAGATACATTGCCCTCATTTGCAACTTCGATAGACATAGGCTTAGAACTTTCCTGCGAGGCAGAAATTGGCATTGGACTTGGAATAACTGGATTTGTGCTTGAAAGCTGCTGACTGTCATCCTCGTTCAACATCTGTCAATAGAAAAATACAGAATTACATATTAAATTGTATGAAATCAAAAAACCCTAATTTAATTTCACAAAATTCAACCCTAACCTTGCAATTTGATCCTGATGATGCCGTTGTAGAACCCTAATTTCACAAAACCCTAACTTAATTTCATAAAAAATCAACCCTAAATTTCATAATTTTCGAAATACTCTCAACTTGCAGCTTAATCCGTTGTAGAAAAATGAGAGATTGAAGCTCAGAGTGCGACCAGAGAGATATTGAGGCGTCGGGACTGAGAGTCAGAGCCTCAAAGGAGAGGAGGAGGGGGGTGGTCCGGGGGTGGACCGTGGACGAAAGGATTAACAATAAAATCGTATGAAATAAAAAAACCCTAATTTAATTTCATAAAAAATCAACCCTAAATACCCTCACCTTGCAGCTTAATCCATTGTAGAAAAATGAGAAATTGAAACTTAGAGCGTCGACCAGAGAGAGGCATCGCCGCGTCGGGACTCAGAGCCTCAGTCCTCAGAGGAGGAGGGGGGTCCGAGGGTGGATGAAAGCTGGAGGGATGAAGGCGCAACACTGCAGGTCCACAGCAGCGAGAGCGAGAGAGGCGAGAGCCAGAGCGGCGAGAGCCAGAGCCAGAGCAGCGAGAGCTGCGAGAGTGAGAGCGAGTGCGCCGAGAGGGTTAGGTTAGGGTTAGCAGCTGTAGAATAGCAAGCGTCGGCGAAGTGGCGAACCGCACTGAAAACGGAGATTATATAGGCGGTCTGTTTGAGCCGATTAGACCAAAACTAAAACCAAAACCGCAGTATATAGGTATATATATAATTTGATTCGGTTCGGTTTTTATGATTTTCGAAAATCAGAAACCGAAATCGAACCGAAATTGAAAATTTTCTTTTTCAAAACCGAAACCGAACCAAGAACCGAATAACCCGAACTGAATTGGTTATTCAGTTTCAGTCTGTCGGTTCGGTTCGGTTAAAATCGAATAGTGCACACCCCTGACAACTACTACTCCTACTACTGCTACTACTACTCCTGCGTCTACTGTTGATGCTGCTGCTACTGCTACTATTATTGCTTCTACTATTACTGCTTCTACTACTATTGCTACAACAGCCACGACTGCTACTACTACTACTTCTATTACGACAATGGCTACTACTACTATTACTACCACTACTATGACTGCTACAACTATTACTACTACTACTGCTGCTGCTACTACTGTTGCTACTACTTCTGCTACTGTTGCCACAACTTCTACTATGACCATGACTAATACTAATACTACTACTGCTGCAACTACAACTACTTCTATTTTTGCTAATACTGTTGGTACTGCTACCGTTACTTCTACTACTACTGTTATTACAAACACTACTGCTATTGCAACCACTACTACTCCTACTACTACTACTACAATGACTACTACTACTACTATAATTGCTACTACTACTACTGCAACTGCTATTGTTGTTACAACTACTACTATTCTAGTACTAATACTACAACTACTGTGGTTGCAACTATTGCTACTACTACTACTACTGCTGCAACTGCTGCTGCTAGTTCTATTGCTAGTGCTATTTCTATTGCTACGACTACTACTACTACCGCTATAGCTACTATTACGGCTACTACTACCACTACTACTACTCCACCGGCCAGTACTACCACTACTACTACTACTATTGCTCCAGCTGCTCCAACAACTACTACTGCTACTACTACAATAATTGCTACCACTACTTCTACCACAACTACTAGTACTGCTACTACTGCTACTACTACCACTACCACTGCTACAATTGCTACTCTAACTAATTCTCTTACTACTACAGCTACTGCTACATCTACAGCTACAACTACTACTGCTTCTCCTACTACTGCTATTACTACTATGACTACTTTTATTTCTACTGTTTCAACTACAACTCTAATGTTGCTTCTACTACTACTGCTACTACTACTGCTACTTCTACTATTATTGCTACTACTACTACTGCTACTACTGCTACTACAACTATCGCTGTAACTACTACCACTATTATTGTTACTACGGCTACTACTGCTGCTATTACTACTACTACTACCGTTACTGCTACTGCAACTACTGCTACAACTATTACTACTACTACTACTACTACTACTTCTATTGTTGCTGCCACAACTTCTACTATGAATACTGCTAAATCTAATTATACTGCTACTACTACTATACTACTACTATTACTACTACCATTACTACTGCTACTACAACTACCCCTCCTTCTACTAATACTATTACTACTAGTACTACTCTTACTTCTACTACTCTTGTTACTACTCACACTACTATTATTGCAAATGCTGCTACTCCTACTACTACTGCTACAACTTCTACTAAGACTACTTCTGCTACTCTACCACTACTACTACTATTTTTACTACTACTATTGCTACTACTATTCTTGTTACTACTACTATTAATGCTATTTCTACTATTACAACTACTACGGCTGTAGCTACTGCTACTACTATTGTTGTTACTACTACTACTAATACTAGTACTACTACAACTACTGTGGCTGCTACTACTACTACTACTCTTACTACTAGTACTACTACCGTTGCTACTACAACTCCTACTAGTGCTATTACTTTGGCTATGACTACTATTACTATAGCTACACCTACTACTACGGCTACTACTACTACTTCTGCTAGTACTACTACTACTACTATTAGTATTACTCCTACTACTACTAATGCTACCGCTGCTCCTATAACTACTATTACTACTACTACAACAACAACTACTACTACTAATACTACTACTTCTTCTACAACTACCACTACGAGTACGATAACTACAACTACTGCTACAACAAATGCTACTAATAGAAATACTGCTACTAGTACTAGTAGTACCACTACTACAACTACTAGTACCACTACAACTAATACTACTACTATTGCAACTGCTGCTCCAAATTCTACTGCTGCTGCTGCTACAACGACTGCTACAATTGCTACTATGCTAGTACTACTACTACTACTATGGCTATTACTACTGTTGCTACTACTACTACTACAATTACTACCACTACCTCTACTGCAACTATTACTTTTGTTACTACTAATACTACAACTACTATTAATACTACTATCCCCTTCTACCACTACTATCATTGCAACAACTACAACTATCACTATAATTATTACTACTACTTCCCCTACTTCTACTACTTCTGCAACAATTACTGCTACGACTACTACTTCTTCTACAACAACAACTACTACTATCACGACTACTACTACTGCTTCTACTACTATTACTACAACTACTACGATGACAACACTGCCACCATGACTACGACTACTACTACTAAAACTACTACTAGAACTACTACTTCTATTGCTCCTACAGCTACTACTACTACTACTTCTATAGCTACAACTACAGCTACAACTACTGCTGTTGTTGCTGCTACTACTACTACTACCACAATTACTACTACAGCTACTACTACTATTACAACTGCTACTGCTACTCCAACTACTTCTCATACTACTACAACTACTACTACTACTACTGTTCCTGCTACTATTGATAATGATGCTTGTACTACTACCACTACTACTACTACTGATTCCACTATTATTGCTATTATAGCTACTACTACTTTTATTACTACTATTACTATTGCTGTTGCTACTACTACTACTATTGCTACTACTATTACTACTGCCACTCCAACTACTTCTCATACCACTAAAACTACTACTACTGCTACTACTACTACTAGTTCTCCTCCTCCTCCTACTATTACTACAACTACTACTACTGCTACAACCACTACTAATATGGCTGATACTTCTGCTACTACTACTACCACCACCACCACTACTACTACAATAGTTGTAGTAGAATTAGTGGAAGTAGCAACAACAGTAGTAATAGCACTATTGAAGTAGTAGTAGCAGCAGTAGCAGCAGTAGTAGTAGTAATAGTAGAAGTAGTGGTAGTCATTGTAGCTATCGTTGTAGTAGTAGTCGAAGTAGTAGTAGTAATAGTACCTGAAGTAGTAACAATAACAGAACTAGTAGCAGAAGCAGTAGTTATATCAATAGTGGTAATAGTAGTAACAGTAGCAGTAGTAGTAGTTTTCGTTGTTCATGTCACTGGATAGATAGTAGCAGTAGTAGTTATTGTAGTAGTAGTAGTAGTCGTAGTAGTAGTAGTAGTAGTAGTAGTAGTAGTAGTAGTAGTAGTGCTAGTAGTAGTAGTAGTCATTGTCATAGTAGTGGTAGCTATAGCAGTAGTAGTCATAATAGTAGTAGTTGTAGTAGCAATACTAGTAGCAGAAGTAGTGGTAATAGGAAAAGAAGTAGGTGTAGTTGTAGTAATAGCAGTAGTAGTAGTAGCAGCATTAGTAGTTGTTGTATTAGTAGTAGTAGTAGTACTAGCAGTAGTAGCAATTGTTGCAGTAGTACTAGTAGTAGTAGTATTGGTAGTAGTAGTTATAATTGTTGTAGCAGTATCAGAAGTAGCAGCAGTAGCAGTAGTAGTACTTATAGTAGTTGTAGCAGTAGTAGCAATAGCAGCAGTATGAGTAGAAATAATTATAGTTAAAGTCAGAGTTATAGTAGTAGTAGCAGCAGTAGTGGTAGTTGTGGTAGTAGCAGGAGTAGAAGTAGCGGTAGTAACAGAAGTAGTAGCTGCAGTAGTAGTAGGAGTAGTAGTAGTAACAGTAGCCATAATAGTAGTAGCAATAGTAGTATTAGCAGTCATAGTAGCCATAGTAGTAGTTGTTTGAGAAGTAGTAGTTATAGCGATAGCTGTAGCAGTTGTAGTAGTAATTGTTGTTGTCGCAATAGAAGTAGCTGAAGTAGTATTAGTAGTAGAAGTAGTTGTAGCAATAGACAGAAGTAGTAGCTACAGTAGTACTAGGAGTAGTAGTAGTAACAATAGTCGTCATAGTAGTAGCAGTAGTAGTATTAGCAGTCGTAGTAGCCATAGTAGTAGTTGTTTGAGAAGTAGTAGTTGTAGCAATAGCTGTAGTAGTTGTAGTAGTTGTTGTTGTTGTCGCAATAGAAGTAGTTGAAGTAGTATTAGTAGTAGAAGTAGTTGTACCACTACTAGAAGTAGTAGTAGTAGTTGTTGTAGTAGAAACAATAGTAGCAGTTGTAGTAGTAGTTGTAGTTATTGGAAAAGTAGTAGTAGTTATTGTTGTTGTAGTAGTAGTAGTAGAAGTCATAGTTATAGCAAAGGTAGCAGAAGTGGTTGTAATAGTAGTTTTAGAAGTAGTAGCCATATAGTAACGGTAGTAGTAGCAGCAGTAGTAGAAGCAATGGAAGATGTAGTAGTAGTAGTAGTGGTAGAAGTAGTAGTAGTAGCAATGACAGCAACAGTATTAATAGTTACAGTAGTAGTAGCAGAAGTAGCATTACTAGTAGCAGTAGTTGTACCAATAGTAGTAGCATCAGTAGCAGGAATAGTAGTAGAAGCAGTAGAAGTAATCATTGTAGTAGTAGCAGCAATAGTAGTAGTAGCAGTAGTAGTAGTTGTAGTAGTAGTTGAAGTAGGAGTAGTAGAAGTTGTAGCAGTGATAGTAGTAGGAGTAGTAGCAGAGGTAGTAGTAGCCATAGTAATAGTAGTAGTAGCCATAGCAGTTGTAGTGGTAGTAGTTACAACAACAGCATTAGTGGTGGTAGTAGTATTACTAGTAGTAGTAGTAGCAGCAGCAGTAGTAGTAGTAGCAATCATAGGAAGTACTAGTAACAGAAGTAGTAGTAGTAGAAGTAATAGTAGTAGTAGTAGCAATAGTATTGGTAATAGAAGTAGTAGTAGTAGTCGTAGTTGTAGTAGTGCTAGTAATAGTAGTTGTCGTAGTAGTAGTAGTAACCTTATTATTAGTAGTAGCAATCATAGTAGCAGCAGCTGCAATAGTAGTAGTAGAAGTTATAGTAATGGTACAAGTAGTCACAGCAGTAGTAATAGCAACAGTAGTAG
>RXID01011041.1:92500-122500 GCA_005019695.1 Trichopus zeylanicus subsp. travancoricus
TGTAGTAGTAGTAATAGTAGTAGTAGCAATAACAGTAGTAGTAATAATAGTTGTAGCAATAATAGTAGTAGTAGTAGTAGTCGTGGTGGTATTAGTTATAGGAGCTATAGCAGCAGCAGCAGAAGCAACATTTGCAGTAGTAGTAGTAGTAGCTGCAACAATAGTGGCAACAGTAGTAGTAGTAGTAGTAGCCATAGTAGTAGCAGCAGCAGCATCGATTGTAGTAGTAGTAGTATTGCTAGTAATAGTGTTAGTACTAGCAGTAGTAGTAGCAGTAGTAGTTGTAGTTGGAGAAGAAGTAATAGTGGTAGTAGTAGTTGCAGCAGCAGCAACAATAGTTATTGTAGTTGTAGTAGTACAGGAAGTATTAGTAGTAGTATAAGTATTGGTAGTAGTAGCGGGAGCAGCAGCAACAACAACGGTGGCAGTTGTGGTAGTAGTAGTCATAGTAGTAGTAGTAGTCATTGTTGTAGTAGTAGTAGTAGTAGTAGTAGCAGCAGGAGTTGTTGAAGTAGTAGTAGCAGCAGTTGTATTAGCCACAGTATTAGTGGTTGTTTGCATTATTAGTTGTAGTAGTAGTTGTTGTTGTTGTAGTAGTATCAATATTAGAAGTACTAGCAGGAGGAGGAGGAGGAGTAGGAGTAGTAGTAGGAGTAGGAGTAGAAGTAGTTGTTGTTGTAGTAGTAGTAGTAATAGTAGTGGAAGTAGAAGTAGTCGTAGTGATTGTAGTAGTAGTAAGAGTAGTAGTTGCAATAAGAGAAGTAGTTGTAGTAGCCGAAGTAGTAGTAATTGGAGTAGATGTGGTACTAGAAGTAGTAGTAGTAGTAATTGTGGTAGCAGTAACAAAAGTAGTAGCAGTAGTAGTACTAGTAGGAGTTGCAATTGTAGTAGCAGCCGAAGTACTACCCATAGTATTTGTTGTAGAAGTTGCAGTGGTAGTAGTAGAAGTTGTTCTAGCAGAGGTAGTAGCAGTGTAGTATCAGTTGTCGTAGTAGCAGTAGTAGTAGTAGTACCAGAAGTAGTTGTAGTACTAGTGGTTGTAGTAGTAGTAGTAATAGAAGTTGTAGCAGTAGTTATAGTAGTAGTAGCACAGTAGGAACAACAGTAGTAGTAGTGTAGTAATAGCAGCACTAGTAATAGTAGCAGCAGCAGTAGTAGTAGCAATAGCAGTAGCTGGAGTTGTAATAGTAGCACTAGTAGTAGCTGTAGTAGTAGCGGATGTAGCTATAGTAGCGCTTGTTCTAATAGTAGCAGTAGTAGTTGTAGCATAAGTAGTAGCACTAGTAATACTTGTAGGAGAAGTAGAAGTAGTAGCAGAGGTGGAAGCACTTGTAATAGTAATATTAGTAGTAGCAGTAGTAGCAGTTGTAGTAGTAGCTGTAAAAGTAGTACTAGCAGTTATAGAATCTATAGTAGTAGTAGTAGTAGAATTGTAGAAGTAGTAATAGCAGCAGCAGTAGTAGTAGTAGTTGTAGTAGTAGCAATGGGAGTAGCAATAGTGGTGACAAAAGCAGTAGCAGCAGTAATAGTGGTGACAAAAGCAGTAGCAGTAGTAGTAGTAGTAGCAATAGTAGTGGTGACAAAGCAGTAGCAGCAGTAGTAGTAGCATTAATAGTAGTAGTATCTATAGTAGTAATACTAGTATTAGCAGTTGTGGTAGTAGTTGGAATAGTAGTAGTAGCAACAATAGTAGTCGTAGTAGTCTTAGTAGCTGTAGTAGTAATATTAGTAGTTATAGTAATAGTAGCAACAGTATCAGTAGTGGTAGTAGCAGTAGTCGTAGCTGTAGTGGCAATAATAGTATTAGAAATAGTAGTAATGGTTTTAGAAGCAGTAGTAGTTATAGTACTAGTAGTTGTGCTAGCAGTAGTAGTAGAAGCAGCAACAATTGTAGTAGTAGTAGTAGCAATAATTAGAGAAGTAGTAGCAGTAGTAATAGTAGTAGTGATAGTAGTAGTAATAGTAGTAATAGTAGTAGTAGCAACAACAGTCGTAGCAATAGTAACAGTAGTAGTAGTAGTAGCAATAATAGTAGTAGTAGCAGTCATGGTGGTCGTATTAGTTGTAGAAGTTGTAGCAGCAACAGTAGTAGTAGTAGTAGCAGCAACAGCTGCAGCAGTAGCGACAACAGTTGTAGTAGTAGTAGCTATAGTTGCCATAGTAGTAGTAGCAGCAGCAGCAGTCGTAGTAGTGGTAGTACTGATAGTAATAGTGTTAGTAGTTGTAGTAATAGTAGTAGTAGTAGTAGTAGTAGGAAAAGAAGTAATAGCGGTAGTATTAGTTACAGCAGCTGCAACAACAATTGTAGTAGTTGTAGTAGTACAAGTAGTATTAGTAGTAGTAGAAGTAGTAGTGGTAGTGGAAGTAGTAGTTGTAGTAGTGGTAGCAGCAGCAGCGGCAGTGGTAGTTATGGTAGTAATAGTAATAGCAGTAGTAGTAGCAGCAGTAGTACTAGCAGTAGTTGTTGTAGTAGTATTAGTAGTAGTAACAGCAGTAGTTGAAGTAGTAGTAACCACAGTCTTAGTGGTTGTTGTTGTCGTCGTAGTAGTATTAGAAGCAGTAGCAGTAATAGTAGTAGTATCTGGAGGAGGAGGAGGAGGAGTAGTAGAAGTAGTATTAGGGGTAGAAGTAGTAGTAGTAGTTGTAGTAGTACTAGTAATAGTAGTAGAAATAGCAGTACTCACAATGATCGTAGTAGTAGTAAGAGTAGTAGTTGTAGTAGCAGTAGTTGCAATAAGAGTAGCAGTTGTAGCAGCGGTAGTAGTGGTAAGAGTAGTAGGTGTGGTACTGGAATTAGTAGTAGTAGTAATTGTAGTAGCAGTAATAGAAGTTGTAGCATAGTAGTCATAGCAGTAGTAGTGTTAGTACGAGTTGCAATTGTAGTAGCAGCAGAAGTACTAGCCATAGTATTTATTGCAAAAATTGCAGTGTTAGTAGTAAAAGTTATTGTAGTAGAGGCAGTAGCAGTGTAGTATCAATTGTAGTAGTAGTACTACTAGAAGTTGTTGTAGTAGTAGTGGTAGTAGTAGTAGTAGTAATAGCAGTATTAGTAGCAGTAGTAGTAGCAGCAACAACAACATCAGTAGTAGTAGTAGTAGTAATAGCAGCAGCAGTAGTAGTAGTAGCAACAGTTGTAGTAGCAATAGCAGTAGCAGGAGTAGTAGTAGTAGCACTAGTAGTAGCTATAGTAGTAGTTGAAGTAGCTACAGTAGCCGTTGTTCTAGTAGTAGCAATAATAGTAGTAGCATTCGTAGTTGTAGCATAAGTGGAGCAATAGCAATACTAGTTGGAGAAGTAGAAGTAGTAGCAGAAGCAGAAGCACTTATTGTAGCAATATTAGTAGTAGCAGCACCATCCATTGTAGTAGTAGTAGTAAAAGTAGTACTAGCAGTTATAGAAGCTGTAGTAGCAACAGTTGTAGAATTGTTGAAGTAGTAGTAGTTGTTGTTGTAGCAGTAGTAGCTGTAGTAGTAGCAAAAGAAGTAGTTGTAGTAGTAACAAAAGTAGTAGCTGTAGCAGTCGTAGTAGTAGTATTTATAGCAGTAGCAGAAGAAGTAGTAGTAGTTGTAACAGAAGCAGTAGCAATAGTAGTAGTAGTACTAGTATTAGCAGTTGTGGTAGTAGTTGGAATAGTAGTAGAAGCAACAGTAGTAGTAGCAGCAGTAGTAGTAGTAGTAGTGGTAGTAGTAGTAGTAGCATTTGCTGTAGCCACAGCAGTAGTCTTAGTAATAGTATTTGCAATATTAGTAGTCGTAGTAGTATTAGCCGCTATATCAGTAGTGGTAGTAGTAACAGTCATAGCTGTAGTAGCAATAACAGTATTAGGAATAATAGTAATGGTTGTAGAAGGAGTAGTAGTTGTAGTAGTTGTGGTAGAAGAAGTAGTTGTGTTAGTAGTAGTAGTAGAAGCAGTAACAGTTGTAGCAGTAGTAGTAGTAGCCGTAGTAGCAATAATTGGAGAAGTAAAACTTGCAGCAGCAGTAGTAGTAGTAGCTGTAATAGTAGTAGTTGCAGTAGTCGTAGTAGTTGCAATAGTAGTTGTAGCAATGACAGTAGTAGCAGTAGTAGTAATTGTAGTAGTCGCAATAATAGTAGTAGTTGCGGTGGTGATGGTGGTAGTTGTAGAAGCTGTAGTAGCAGCAATAATAATAATAGTAGTAGTAGTGATAGCAGCTTCAGCAGCAGTGCCAACAGTAGTATTAGCAGTAGTGATAGTAGCCATAGTAGTACTAGCAGCAGCAGCAGTGGTTGTAGTAGTAGTATTGCCAGTAATAGTGTTAGTAGTTGCAGTAGTAATAGTAGTAGTAGTAGTAGTAGTAGCAGCTACAGCAGCAGTGGCAACAATAGTATCAGTGGTAGTGGTAGTAGCCATAGTAGTACCAGCAGCAGCAACAATTGTAGTGGTAGTAGTATTGCTAGTAATAGTGTTAGTAGTAGCTGTAGTAGTAGTTGGAAAAGAAGTAGTAGTAGTAGTAGCAATTGCAGCAGCTGTAATAACATTTGTTGTAGTTGTAGTCGTATAGGTAGTGTTAGTAATAGTAGAAGTAGTAGTAGTAGTAGTGGTAGCAGCAGCGGCTGCAATGGTAGTAGTGGTAGTAGTAGTGGTAGTAGTAGTAGTAGTAGTAGTAGTTGCAGCAGTTGTTGAAGTAGTAGTAGTAGTAGTAGTAGTAGCCACAGTCTTAGTGGTGGTTGTATTAGTGGTAGTAGTGGTGGTGGTGGTGGTTGTAGTAGTAGTAGTAGTGGTGGTAGTAGTAGTAGTAGTATTAGTTATAGCGGCAACAACAGTAGTAGTAGTAGTAACAGCCATAGCGGTACCAGCAGTAGCCGTAGTAGTGACTATAGTAGTAGTAGTAGTAGTAGTCATACTAGTAGAAGTAGTAGTAGTTGGTGAAGTTGAAGGAGTAGCAGTAGTAGTAGCTGTAGCAGCGACAGTAATTGTATTAGTTATAGTAGTAGTGGCAGTAGCCATAGCAATGGCAACAATAGTAGTATTAGTAGTAATGGTAGTAGTGATAGGAGCTAGAGCGGTAGTAGTCGTTGTTGTAATAGTAAAAGCAGCAGGAGTAGCAGTTGTAGTAATAGAAGTAGTAGTAGTAGAAGTGGAAGTAGTAGTAGTAGTAGTTGTAGCAGCAGTAGTAGAAGTGGTTGTAGTAGTTGTATTAGTAGTTGTAGTAGTAGTAGTAGTAGCTAGTAGTAGTATTTTTAGTAGTAGTGGTTGGAGTAGTAGTAGTGGGAGTAGTACTAATAGTAGTTGTTGCATTGGTAGTAGTAGTAGTAAGGGCCGAAGCCGTAGAAGTAGTAGTGGTATTCAAAGCTGTAGTAGTTGTAGTACTAGTAGTAGCAGCAATAGTAGTAGAAGTGGTAGTAGTGCTCGTATTAGAAGTAGTAATAGTAGTTGTAGTAGTAGTAGTAGTTGGACCTATCGTAGTAGTGGTAGGAATGGTAGTAGAATTTGTAGTAGTAGTAGTGGTAGTAGTAGTAGTAGCAGTAATAGTCGAAGTAGGCGTAGCAATAGTAGTAGTATTACTAGTAGTAGTTGCAGGAGTTGTAGTAGTAATAGTAGTAATAGTAGCAGTTGTTGTAGTAGCGATAGCAGTATTAGTAGTACTAGTTGTAAAAGTAGTACTTGTAATAGTAGCTGCAGGAGTTGTAGGAGTCGTAGTAGTAGCAATAGTAGTTGTAGTGTAGTAGTTGTAGTAGTAGTAGTAGTAGTTGTTATTGTAGTCAGAGTAGCAGCGTCAGCTGCATTAGTAGTAGTAGAAGCAGAAGTAGTAGTGGAAATTGTAGTGGTAGACATCATAGTAGTAGTAGCAAGAGCATTAATAATAGTTGTTGTAGTAGGAGAAGTTGTCGTAGTAGTAGTAGTAGCAGCAGCAGCAATAGTAATAATACTAATTTTAGTAGTTGCAAGAGTAGTACAAGTTGCAGCAACAGCAGCGACAACAACAACTATAATACTAGTAGTAGAAATAGGAGTAGTAGTAGCAGTTGTACAAGAAGTGGAAGTGGTCGTATTAGTACCAGTAGCAGCAGCAGCAGTAGTAGTAGTTGTTGTTGTTGCTGTAGTAATAGTAGTAGTATTACTATTAGTATTAGTAGTAGTAGTAGTAGTAATAGTAGCAGGAGTGGTTATCGTAGCAGGAGTAGTAGTAGGAGTAGTAGTAGTAGTAGTAGTAATAGTAGTAGTAGTAGTAGTAGCAGTAGAAATAGTAGTAGTAGTATTAGTAGTAGTAGTATTAGTAACAGTAGTAGTAGTAGTAGCAGTCGTAGTAGTAGTAGCAGTAGCAGTAGTAGTAGTAGTAGTAGTAGTAGTAGTAGTAGTAGTAAAAGTAGTTGTAGTAGTTAGAGTAGTAACAGTAGCAATAGTAGTAGCAGTAACAGTAGTATTAGCAGTAGTAGTAACAGTAGTAGGAGTAGTAGTAGTAGTTCTAGCAGTAGTAGTTGTAGCAGTGAGAGTAGTGGTAGGGATAGGAGTTGTAGTAGGAGTAGTAGTAGGAGTTGTAGTAGTTGTAGTCGTAGTAGTAGGAGTAGGAGTAGTAGGAGTAGTATTAGTAGTAGGAGTAGGAGTAGTAGGAGCTGCTATAGTAGTGGTGGTAGTAGTAGTAGTAGTAGCAAAAGCATTAGTAGTAAAAGTTGTATTAGTTGCAGCAGTCGTATTAGTAGTAGAGGTTTTACGAGTTGTAATACAAGTAGTAGTAGCAGTAGTAGTAATAGTAGTAGTAGTAGTAGTAGTAGTAGTAGTAGTAGACATAGTAGCAGTAATATTAGAGGGAGTAGGAATAGTAGTACTAGTAGTAGTAAAAGCAGTAGCAATAGTAGTGGTAGAAGAATTGGTAGGCGTAATAACAGCAACAACAGGAGTAGTAGTAGTAGTAATAGTAAAAGTAGTTGGAGTAGTAGCAGCAGTGACAGTCGTATTAGTTGGAGTAGAAGCAGCAACAGTAGTTTTATGTGAAGTAGTAGTAGTCATAGAAATTGTAGTAGTACTGGAAGCACTAGTAGTAGTAGCAGAACTGGTAGTAGTAGTTGTTGTAGTGTTAGTAGTAGTAACAGCAGCTGAAGTACTAGTAGTAGTAGTAGGAGTAGTAGTAGGAGTAGTAATAGTAGTAGTAATAGTAGTTGTACTAGTAGTAGGAGTATTAGTTTGAGTAGTATTAGGAGTAGGAGAAGCATTAGTAATTGCAATAGTAATAGTAGTAGTAGTAAATAGTGGGAGTAGAAGTAATAGTAGTAGTAGTAAGTGTAGGAGTTGTAGTAGGAGTAGTGGTAGGAGCAGTTGTAGATATAGTAGTACTGGCAGTAGTAATAGTAGTAGTAGTGGTATTAATAAGAATAAAAGTGGTTGAAGTAGTTGTAGTAGCAGCAATAGTAGTAGTAGTAGCAGTAGGAGTAGCAGCAGTAGTTGTAGTGGTAGTAGTAGTACTAGTAGTAATAGTAGGAGTAGTAGTAGGAGTAGCAATAGGAGTAGGAGTAATAGTACTAATAGTAGTACTAGTAATAGTATTTGTGCTAGTAGTGGGAGTAGTGGTAGGAGTAGTAATAGGAGTAGGAGAAGCATTAGTAATTGTAGTAGTAATAGTAGTAGAAGTAGTAGTAGCAGTACTAGTACGAGTAGGAGTAGGAGCAGGAGTAGTGGTAGGAGCAGCAGTAGATGTAGTAGTAGTGGCAGTAGTAATAGTAGTAGTAGTGGTACTGGTATTAGTAAAAGTTATAGAAGTAGTAGTAGTTGTTGTAGTTGTTGTTATAGTAGTAGTATTAGTAGTAGTACTAGAAGATGTAGTAGTAGTAGTAGTAGTTGTAGTAGTCATAGTAGCAGTAATATTCGAGGGAGCAGGAATAGTAGTAGTAGTAGTAATAGTTGTTGTTGTTGTTGTAGTAGTAGTAGTAGCAATAGCAGCAGTAGTAGCAGTAGTAGTTGTAGTAGCAGTAGTAGTAGTAGTCGTAGTAGTTGGAGTTGTCATAGTAGTACTAGTAGTAGCAGTATCAGTAGTAGTAGAAGTGGTAGTGGTAGCGGTAGTAGTAGTAGCAGTCATAGCAGCAGTGGTAGTAGTAACAGCAGTAGCAATAGTAGTAGTAGTAATAGTAGTAGTAGTAGTTATTGTTGTTGTTATCCTTATGGTAGTAGTAGTTATTGTCGTAGCAGCAGCAGTAGTAGTAGTGGTGGTAGTAGTAGTAGTAGTAGTTGTAACAACAGCAGCTGTAGTAGCAGCAGCAGGTGTTGTAGTAGTAGTAATAGTAGTAGTAGTTGTTGTTGTAGAAGAAGTAGTAGTAGTAGTTGTTGTAGCTATGGTAGTGCTAGTTGTTGCAATAGATGCGGTAGTAGCAGTAGTTTTAGTAGTGGTAGCAGTAGTAGTAGCAGTAGTGGTAGCAACAGTGGTAGTCGTTTTGGTAGTAGTAGTAGTAGAATTAGTAGTGGCAGCAGTTACGGTTGTAGTTGCAGTAGTATTAGTAATAGTAATTGTAGTAGTAGCAGTAGTAGTTGTAGTACCAATAATAGTCGTAGAACGAGATGTTGGGTTGTTGCAGCCAGAGTGGAAGTAGTAGCGGTAGTAGTAGTAGTAGTAGTGGTGGTACTAGTATCAGTAGAAGTAGTAGTAGTAGTAGTAGTCGTATCAGTAGTGGAAGTAGTAGTAGTAGTAGTAGTAGTAGTAGTAGTAGCTATAGTAGGAGAGCAGTAGTAGTAGCAGTCGTAACAATAGTTGTAGTAGTAGTTATAGCAGTAGTAGTTGTAGTGACAGTAGTAGCAACAATTGCAATAATAGCAGTATTAGTAGTACCAGTAGAAGTAGTAGTAGCTTTAGTAGTATTACTAGTAGTAGCAGTAGGAGAACTTGTTGAAGTTGCAGAAGTAGTAGTAGCAGAATGAGCCATAGAAGTAGTGGTAGTAGTCGCTGTTGTAATAGTTGTAGTGGTAGCAGTAGTAGTAGTCGTAGTAAATAGTAGTAGCAGTAGTAGTGATTCCAGCATTAGTTGCAGTAGTAGCAGTACTAACAGCAGTAGCAGTAGTAGCAGCGGTAGTAGTAGTTGCACTAGCAATAGTACTAGTAAAAGTAGTTGTAGCAGTAGTAGTTATAGTAGTAGCAATAGTAGTAAAAGTAGTAGTAGCAGTGGTAGTTGTAGTAGTAGTAGTAATAGTACTAGTAGCACCAGTAGCAGTAGCAGTAGTAGTAGCGAAAGTAGTAGCAGTAGAAGAAGTAGTATTAGTAGGAGTAGCTGTAGTAATAGTAGCTGTAGTAGTAGTGGTAGTAGTAGTAGTAGTAACAGTCGTAGTAGTAGTAGTAGCACAAGTAACTGTAGTAGTAATAGTGGGAGAAGTAGTAGCTATAGCAGCAGCAGCAGCAGTAGTAGTAGTAGAAGTAGTTGTAGTAGTATGACTATAATTAGTAGCAGTAGTAGCAGAGTAGCAGGAGTAGTGGTAGTAGCAGTTGTAGAAGTGGTGATGGTTGGTGTAGTAGTAGTAGAAGTAGTATAAGTAGTAGTAGAGTAGTAATATTAGTGGTAGAACTAGTAGTAGTAGCAGTTCCCATAGTAGTAGTAGTCGTAGTAGTAGCAATAGCAGTAGGTGTAGTAGCAGTTGCAGTAGTAGTACTATTAGGAGTAGTAGGAGTTTTATTCATTGTAGCACTAGTTGCACTAGTAGTAGTAGTTGTTGTTCTTGTTGTTGTGATAGTAGTAGTAGGAGTTGTTGTAGTAGTGGTAGTAGCTAGAGCAGTAATAGCTGTCGTAGCAGCAGTAATAGTAGTAGCGGTAATAGTAATAGTAGTAGTTTTAGTAGTAGTAGCAGATATAGTACAAGTAGTAGTATAAGTAGTAGTAGTAGCAGTGGTAGTAGTAGTAGTAGTAGTAGTAGTGGTAGTAGTAGTAGTAGTAGCAGCAACAGCAGGAGTAGCAACAATAGGAGTAGTAGTAGTTATTGTTGTAGTAGTAGTTGTAGTTGTTGCAGTAGAAGCAACAGCAGTAGTAGTAGCAGTAATAGTAGTAGCCATAGTAGCAGTAGTAGTAGTAGGAGCAGCATTATTAGAAGTAGTGGCAGTAGTTGTTGTTGTTGTAGTAGTAGTAGTCGTGGTAGTCGTAGTAGTGGTAGCACTAGTAGTAGTGGTATTAGTAGAAGTAGTAGCAGCAATAGTCATAACTGTAGCAGTAGTAACAGAAGTAGTAGTAGCAGTAGTTGTAGTAACAGCAATAGTTGTGGCAATAGTAGTACTAGTAGTAGAACTAGTAGTAGTAATAGCACTAGTAGTAGTACTAGTAGTATTAGAAGCAACAATAGTAGTAGTGATGGCAATAGTAGTACTAGTATTAGTTGAAGTAGTAGTTGTAGTAGTAGCAGCAGTAATGGTAGTAGTAGTAGTAGTTGTAGTAGTAGTAATAATACAATAGTAGTAGTAACAGTTGTAGCAAAAGTAGTAGTAGTATTCGTACCAATAGAGGCAGTAGATGTGGGTGCAGCAGCAACTGCAGCAGTAGTAATACTAGCAGTAGCAGTAGCAGTAGTACTCTAAGTGGCAGTAGTAGCAGTTGTATAAGTAGTAGTAGTAGTGGTACCCGAAGTTGCAGTACTAGCACTTGTAGAAGTAGTAGTAGTAGTTGTTGCAGTTGTAGTAGTAGCAGCAGTTGTAGTAGTGGCAGCAGAAGTACCAGAAGCAGTACTAGTTTGAGAAGTAGTAATAGCTGTAGTAGTAGTAGCAGTAGTAGCATATGTAGTAGTAGTAGTAAAACTATTGGTAGCAATAGTTGTAGTTGCAGAGTTGTAGTAGTAGTAGCAATAGTAGGAAAAGTGGTGGTAGTAGGAAAAGCAGCAGCAACAGTAGTAGTTGTAGTAGTGGAAGTAATAGCTATAGCAGCAGTAGTAGTAATAGTATACTAGTAGTTATAGTAGCAGTAGTAGCAGTAGTAGTTGTAGTAGCAAAAGTAGTAGTAACAATAGCAATAGTCATAGTGGCAGTAGTGGTAGAAGTAGTAGTAGTAGTAATAGTAGTAGTAGGAGGAGTAGTAATAGTAGTAGAAGTCTGAGGAGTAGCAGTTGCTATAGTAGTGGTAGTAGTAGCAGTAGTAGTAGTATTATTAGTAGTAGAAGTAGTGGTGGTAGTAGTAGAAGTAGTGGTGGTAGTAGTAGTATGAGTAGTAGCGATAGTAGCAGTCATAATAGTTGTAATAGTTGTTGTAGTGTTAACAGTAGAAGCAGCAGTTGATGGAGTACTTGTAGTAGTAGTTGTCATAATAGTAGCAATAGTAGCATTAAAAGCAGTAGTAACAGAATTAGTAAGAGTAGTGGTAGTAGTTGTAATTGTTGTAGTAGTAGTAGTAGTAGTAGTAGTAGCAGTAGTGGTAGTAGTAGTGTAGTAGTTGTAAGAGGGGAAGCAGTAGTAGTCGTAGTAGTAGTAGTAGTTATTGTTGTTGTTGTTATTTTCACTATAGTTGTAGTAGCAGCAGTAGGAGAAGCTGCAGTAGTAGGAGTAGTAGCAATAATTGTAGTAGCAACAGTACTAACTGTAGTAGCTGTAATTTTTGTAGAAGTAGTAGGAGTAGTAGTAGTAGAAGCAGTTGTAGTGGTTGTCGGAATAGTAGTAGTAGTAGTAGTCGTAGTAGTAGTAGTAGTAGCAAGAATAGTAGTAACAGAAGTAGTCGCAGCGTTAATACTATTAGTAGTAGTGGTGGTAGTAGTAGTACTAGCAGTAACAGTAGTAGTAGCAGTAGTGGTAGTAGTAGTAGTAGCTATAGCAATAGCAATAGTAGTAGCAGTAGTAGTAGCAGTAGTCGCATTAGTAGAAGTAGTCGTAGTAGTGTAGTAGCGGCACTAGTAGTATTAGCAGCAGCAGCACTAGTTGTTGTTGTTATTATTGTTGTAGTTGAAGTATTAGTAGTAGTAGTAGTAGTAGCTGTAGTAGCAGCAGTAGTAGTAATAGCATTAGTAGTGGCATTAGCCGCAGTAACAGTAGTAGTAGTTGAAGTAGTAGTAGCAGTAGTACAACTAGAACTAGTAGTAGTAGGAGGAGTAGGAGGTGGAGATGTAGTTGTAGTTAAGGGTGAGCAAAGCCAGTTTACCATACCGGTTTTGCAAATTTTAGAACCGAAACCAGATTTCGGTTCTTAAAAAGTAAAATATCGGAACCGAACCGTTTTGAGTTAAGAACCAGTTTTTCGGTTCCGGTTCTGAACCGGTTTTAAACTGGTTCTAAAATCGGTATACCGATTTTTCTAATTATTTATTTTAAAATATTTTATTTTACATGAAAATTTTATAAAAATTTAATTTTAAATACACTAATATACAAATTGCTCAAAAATTTTATTTTATTCATTATAATCCTATAAAGATATAATTTTAAATATATTAATACAAATAACATAAAAAATTATATTTTAAAATTTTATGTTATACATAATTATATATATTTTTTAATAACCGGTACGGTTCTCGTAAACCGATTTTTTACAAAAAATAAAACCCGAATCGGAATCGAATTTTCGGTTCTATCAAAATTAAAAGCTAGAACAGTACTTGTTTGCTTTGAGAACCAATTTTCTGATACGGTTCTCAGCTGGCACGGTTCGGTATAACGGTTTTTCGGTTTCGATTTTTTTGCTCACCCATAGTATTAGTTATAGTAGTAGTAGTAGTAATAATACTCGTATTAGTAGTAGTAGTAGTAGTAGTAGGAGTAGGAGGAGGAGGAGGAGGAGTTGTAGTAGTAAGTGTTGTAGTAGTAGGAGTTGTAGTAGCAGCAGTAGGAGTTGAAGTAGGACTAGTAGTAGTAGTAGTAGTAGTAGTAGGACTAGTAGTAGTATTATTCGGAGTTGTAGTAGGAATGGTAGTAGGAGTTGTAGTTGTTGGAGTAGTGGTCGAAGTAGTAGTGGTTGTAGTAGTGCTAGGAGTAGTAGCAGTGGTAGTTGTCATAGTAGTAGTTGCTTTAGTAGTAGTGATAGTAATAGGAGTAGTACTACTAGTAGTAGTAGCAGCAGCAGCAGCAGCAGCAATGTTAATAGTAGTAATTGTAGTACTAGTAGTAGTAGTAGTAGCAGCAGTAATCATAGTAATAGTAGTAGTAGTATTAGTAGCAATAGTAGCAGTAGCAGTGGAGTAGTAGTAGTTGAAGTAGTAGTAGTAGTAGTAGTAGTAGTAGTAGTATTAGTAATAGTAGTAGTAGTAGTAGTAGTAGTTAGACGTGGTAGTTTCAGTAGGTAGTTGTTGTAGTAGCAGTAGCTGTTGTAATTAGGTAGTATTAGTAGCAGTAGTAGTAGTATTAGAAGTAGTAGTTGTTGTTATAGTAGTAGTAGTAATAGTTTTTGTTGTAGTAGTAGTAGTTGCAGTAGTAGTAGAAGTAGTAATATTAGTGGTAGTAGTTGTTGGTGTAGTAGCAGTAGTAGTATTAGTAGTAGCAGTTGTAGCAGTAGTAGTAATAATACCTGTAGTAGTTGTTGTAGTAATAATAGTAATTGTAACAACAGCAGTAGTAGTTGAAGTTATAGTTGCAGAAGTAGTAGTTGTAATAGTAGCAGCAACAGTAGTGGTAGTAGTAGGTGTGTTAGGAGTAGTAGTTCTTGGAGTAGTAGTAGTAATAGTAGTAGTAGTAATAGTAATAAAAGTAGTAGTAGCAGTGGTAGTGGGAGAAATAGTAGCATTAATCGTGGTGGTAGTAATAGTATTATTATTATTTGTTGTTGTAGTAATAGGAGGACTCGTAGTTGTAGTAGTAGTAGTAATAGTAGTAGGAGTAATAGTAGTAGTTGTAGTAGCAGTAGTAGTAGCAGCAGTAGTGGTAGTAGCAGCAGCAGCAACAACAGTAGTAGTAGTAGTAATAGTAGTAGTAATAGTAGTAGGAATAGTAGTAGTAGTAGTAGTAGTAGTAGGAGGAGGAGGAGGAGGAGAAGTAGTAATAGTAGAAGTATTAGTAGTAGGAGAATAAGTAGTAGCTGCAGTAGCTATATAGTAATAGTAGTATTTGCAGTACCAACAGTTGCAGTAGTATCAGAATTGGCAGCAACAGTAGTAACAGTAGTAGTAGTAGTAGTAACGGTAGTAGCATTTGTAATAGTAGCAGTAGTGGTTGTGGTAATAGAAGTTATAGCAGTAGTAGGAGTAGTAGTAGTAGTAGCAGTAGCTGTAGTAGTTGTTGCAGTAATGACAATAATAGTAGGAGGAGATGGAGTAGTAGTAGTTGTTGTTGTTGTTGTTCGAGAAGTAGTAGTGCTAGTAGTAGTATTTTGTAGTAGTATCACCGGTATTAGCAATTGTAGTATTGGGAGAATTAGTTATAGCAGTGGTAATAGCAGTAGTTGTATAAGCAGCAATATCAACAGCAGTAGTAATAATAGTAGTAGAAGTAGCCGAAGTTACAGTAGTAGCGGTTGTATATGTAATAGTAGTGGCAGAAGCAGCAGTGGCAATTGTTGCTGTAGCAGTAGCCATGCAAGTAGTAGCAGTAGTAGCAGTAGTAGTGAACGTAGTAGTTGTAGTCCCAATAATAGTAGCAATAGTAGTAGTAGCAGAAGTAGCAGCAGTAGCAGTAGCAGTAGTAGTTATAGAAGTAGTAACAGTGGTCCTAGTTGCAGTAGTAGTCGCAGTTGCAATAGTTGTAGTGGTAGCAGCAGTAAAATTACTACTACTCCTACTCCTACTTGTGCTACAACTACTACTATTCCTACACCTACTACTACTACCACTTCCCCTACTCTTACTTCTACTACTACCACTTCTACTGCTATTGTTACTATTATTACAACTTCTATACCTATTCCTACTCTTGCTACTACTACTACTACTCCTGCTCCCACCACAAATACTCCTAATCCTTCTGTCATTGTAGCTGCTACTATAACTTCTACTTCTGCTACTGCTACTACTACTGCTACTCCTACTATGACTACTACTACTACTCTTACTACTACTAGTAGTCTTCATACTACTAGTCTTACCACTACGACCACCATAACTACTACTACTACTACTGCCACTACTATTACTCTACTACTTCTACAACTACTACTTCTAATACTAAAACAATTATTACTACTATTACTACTACTATTACTATTACTAGTACTACTGCTACTAACATTACTACTACTATTACTACTATTAAACTACTACTACTCCTACTCCTACTTCTATCACTTCTACTACTACCACTTCTACAACTAGTACTCCAACTACTACTACTACGACTCCTACTCCAACTCGTACTACTACTACGACAACTACTAATACTAATTTACTACTACTGCTACTACTACTGTTTCTGCAATAACTATAACAACTACTACTATTACTACCACTAATACTAATGTTACTGCTACTACTACTACTACAATAACAACAACTACAACTACAACTATTATTCCTACTGCTGCTACTAATACTACTACTTCTATTAATACTACTACTACAACTACTACTAAAACTACAACTATTACGTCTACAACTCCTTCAGCTACTACTTCTTCTATTACCACCACAACTAATACTTCTATCACTAAAGCAACAACTATAACTACTACTACTACAACTACTTTGACTAGTACTCCTACAACTCCTACTACTACTACAACAACAACAACTATTCCTGCTCTGACTCCTACCACTACTACATCTACTCCTACCACTACTACTACTACAACTACTACTACAACTACTACGATTACTACTACTACTACCACTACTTCAACTACTACTATTCCTACTACTACTCGCACCCCAACTCCTACAACAACAACTACTACTACTACTACTTCTGTTACTAGTACAACTAAAACTATTACTACAATTATAACTACTACTACTCCTACTGATACTGTTACTACAGCTGCTACAATTCTCCTATTATTACTACTACTACTACAACAATTACAATGACTGCGAATGCCACTACTACAACTACAACCATAACTACTACTACTACTGTTGCTGTTGTTCTTGCTACTACTACTGTAGCTACTTCTGCTGCTGCAGCTACTACTATAGCTGTTGCTGCTGTTGTTACTATTGCAACTCCTACTACTACAACTATTACTACTACTACTACTACTACTACAACAACAACAACTACTACTACTACTTCTACCACTTCTACTAGTACTCCTCCTACTACTACAACTATTACTAATACTTCTACTACTACTGCTGCTGCTGCTACTACTACTACTACGACTACTACTACTATTACTACTACTTGTACTACTACTACTACCACCACCACCACTACAACTATGACTACTATTGGTACTACTACTACTACAACAATTACACCTTCTACTACTGCTACTCCTAGTAGAACTACTGGTGCTACTACTACCAATACTATCTCTATTCCTACTTTTAGCATTCCTACTACTGCTAATTCAACTACTACAAATGTAAGTACAACTGCCACGACTACTCCTACTACTACTATTACTTCAATTACTACTTCTGCTACTACTATTACTAATACTACTTCTACTACTACTCCTACAACAACAACAACTACTACTAATACTACTTCTACTACTACTACTACTACCACAGCAACTATTTCTCCTACTGCTACTACTACTGCTGCTACAACTACTACTGCTTCTCCTACTGCCACTACAGCTACAGCTGGTGCTACTACTACTACTACTACTTCTACTACTAATATTACTACTACTTCTACTTTTGCCACTACTACAACTACCACTACTACTACAACAACTACTAGCAGTAGCAACAACAATAGTAGCAACAGCAGTAGTAGCAGTTCTAGTAGTAGTAGTAGTAGTGGGAGTAGTAGTAGTACGAGGAGTACTAGTAGTAGTAGTGGGAGTAGTAGGTGTAGTGGTAATAATAGCAGTAATAGTAGTTCTTGTAGTAGTTGTAGTCGCAGTGGTAATAATAGTAGTAGTAGTAGTACTAGTACTAGTAGTAGTGGTAGGAGTGTCAGTAGTAGTAGTGGTAGTAGAAGTAGTAGTAGTAATAGTAGTAGTCGTGATAGTATTAATAGTAGTAGCAATAATAGGAGTATTAGGATTAGTAGTTGTAGTCGTAGTATTAGCAGTAGTAGCAGTAGTGATAGTAGTAGCAGTAATAGTCGTAGTATTAGAAGAATTAGGAGTAGAAGCTAGAGTCGGAGTAGTAGTAGTTGTCATTATATTGGTCACATTAGTGGTAGTAGTAGTAGTTAGTGTTGTAGTAGTTGGACTGACAGTACTAGTAGTTGTAGTGTTGTAGTAGTACTAATAGTAGTGGTATTGGTAGGGCTAGTTGTAGTAGAAGTGGTAGCAGTATTAGTATTAGTAGTAGTAGTAGGAGTAGACGTAGCAACAGGAGTTGAAGTAGTAGTTGTTGTTCTTATTATTATTGTACTAGAAATAGCAGTAGTAGTAGTAATAGTTGTTGTAGTAGTAGTAGAAGTAGGAGTACTAGGAGCTAATAGCAATTGTAGTAGTAGTAGTAGCAGTATTAGTTGTAGTAGTAGGAGTAGGAGTTGGACTTCGAGTATGAGTAGCAGTAGTATTAGCAGTACTCATAGTAGTAGTAGCAATAGTAGCAGTAGACGCAATAGTTGGAGTAGCAGAAGTAGTTGTAGTAGTAGTAATAGTAGTAGTTTTAGTTGTAGTAGTAGTAGCATAAGTAGCAGCAGAAGTAGTAGTAGTAGTAATAGTAGCAATTGTAGTAGTAGCAGTAGTTGTTGTTGTTGTAGTAGTTGTAGTAGTAGTAGTAGTAGGCGAAGAAGTAGTAGCAATAGTAGTAGTCGAAGAAGTAGTAGCAACAGTAGTAGTAGTAATAGTAGCAGTAGTAGTAGTAGCAGCAGTTGTAGTAGTATTAGTAGGAGTAGTAGTAGTATTAGTAGTAGTAGCTGTTATAGTAGTAATGAAAGTACCAGTATTAGTAGTAATATTAGTAGTTGAAGTAGTAGAATGTGTAGTAGTAGTTGCAATAGTAGTAGGAGCTGTAGTAGCAGTGAGAGTAGCAGCACTAGTAGTAGAAGTATTAGTGATAGTAGTAGTTGTTATTATAGTAGTAGTAGTTGTAGTAGTAGTATTTGTAGTGGAGTAGTAGTAGTTGTAGTAGTAGTAGTAGTAGTAGCAACAGCAGGAGTAGTAATAGTAGGAGTTGTAGCAACAGTAGTATAGGTAATAGTAATAATAGTAGTTGCAGTAGTACTAGTAGCAGCAAAAGCAGTATTAGCAATAGGAGTAACACTAGTACTACTACTACTACTACTACGGCTGCTTCTACTGCTACTACTACTACTACAAGTACTACTATCATTGGTACAACTACAGCTTCTAGTGCTTTTGCTACTGCTATGACTACTACTACTATAGGTGTAGTTACTACTATGACCATGACTACTACTACTACACGTGCTGCTAGTACTTTTACTACTACTATTGCAGCTACAACAACAACTACTATTCATACTATTCCTACTACTACTAATATTGTTGCTGCTCCTGCAACTACTGCTATTGCTACTACAAATACTACTACTGTTATTAATACTAGTACTGTTACGACTACCACTACGATAATGACTACTACTGCTACTATTGCTACTACTACTACTACTACTTCTGCTACTGCTACTCTTAACTACTTCTGTTACTACAACATCTATAGCTACTTCTGCTGCTACAACTAATACTGCTTCTCCTACTGCAGCTACTACTTTTATTACTATTGCTACTACTACTACTACTACTGCTGCTTCTACTACTTCTGCTACTACTACTGCTGCTTATACTATTACTGCTACTACTAAAACTACTGCTACTGCTAGCACAGTGACGACTACTACTACTACTACTGTTACTACGATTGCTACTGCAACTATTACTACTACAACAGGAACAACTGCTACTACTACTACTACTACCACTACTCCTACTGCTACTGCGATTACTACTACTACTAATACTACTATTAGTACTACTACTTCTACTACTCTGACAGCTACTGCTACTAGTACTACTACTACTACTACTCTTCCGCCTCCTCCTACTACTACTACTACAACTACTGCTACTGCTACTGCTACTGCTTCTATCGTTGCTGCTGCTACCACTCCTACTGTTGCTGCTACTGCTCCTGCTGCTACTACTACTACTACTACTACTATTACTACTATTACTACAACCACAACTATTACTACTACTTCTACTACAACTACTATACAACTACTAGTACTACTACTGCTACTACTACTGCTTCTATGACTACTGCTACTACTACTACTACTCCCCCTCCTACTACTGCTACTCCAACTACTCCTCATACTACTACAGCTACTACTACTACTGCTTCTAGTACTACTACTATTTCTCCTCCTCCTCCTCCTCCTCCTCCTCCTACTACTACTTCTACTACTACTATTGCTACTACTACTACTGCTACTACGGTTACTACTTCTATCTACTACTACCACTACTACTAGTACTACTAATACTGCTACTACTACTGCTATTGTTGCTACAAGTTCTACAATAACTACTAGAAATACTAATGCTACTACTACTACTACAACAACTACTACAACCACTATTACTTCTGCCAAAACTACTGCTACTACTACTACTACTGCTGCTGCTACAACAACTGACACTACTGCTACTGCTACTGCTACTATACCTACTACTACTGCTATAGCTTCTACTACAATTGCTACTATTGTTGTTTCTATTACTACCAATATTGTTACTGCTACTACTACTGCTACTGCTATTATTGTTACCACTACTACTCCTACTACCACTACTACTTCTATGACAACTGCGACTGCTGCTACTGCTACTACTAGTAGTAGTACTACTACTACCACTGCTGCTGCAACCATTGCTAGTGCTATTGCCACTGGTATGACTACTACTACAGCCACTACTACTATTACTACTACTAGTAGTACTACTGCTACTATTGCTGTTGCTACTAGGACTACTACTAGTACTCCAACTACTACTAACGCGGCTATAGCACCCTCAACTACTATTGCTAGTACCACTACTACTACTGGTGCTAATACAACTACAGCTTCTACAACTACCACTACCAGTACAACAACTACTACTATTGCAACTACTACTGACACTACTATTATTACTGCTACAAGTACCAGTGATAATGCTACCACTACTACTATTACTACTACTATTACTACTCTATTATTACTACTGCTAATGTTACTATTACTTTTACTTCTATTGCTACTAGTATTACTACTACTACAGCTGCTACTATTATTGCTACAACTTCTACTATGACAACTCCGGCGACTACAACTACGGCTACGACTGCTGCTGCTATTTCTACTACAGCTATAACAACTATTGCTGCTGCTACCACCACCACCACAACCACCACCACCACCACTACTACTCCTACTACTACTACTACTACTATTGTGGCTATTACTACTACTACTACTACCATTACTACTGTTGTTGTTACTTCTACTAATGCTACTACTATTGCTACTTCTACTTCAACTACTACTGCTGCTACTGCTGCCACTGCTACTCTGCAACCGCTACTACTATTACTAGTACTATAGCTACGACTGCTACTAGTACTACTGCTAGTACTTCTACTACTACTGCTTCTGCCGCTACTACTACTGCTGCTGCTGCAGCTACAATTACTACCCCTACCGCTGCTACTACTGCTATTGCTACTACTACTACTACTACTACTACTATTGCTACTACTAACTGCTACTACAACTACTTCTACTACTGCTACTACTACTATAACAACTACTTAAACTACAAACACTACAGCTGCTACTACTGCCACTGCTGCAACTACTACTACTGCTACTACAACTGCTACTATAGAATCTGCTACAACCACTACTACTTTAACTACAACTGCTGCTGCTGCTACTACTGCTACTTGTACTACTATGACTAAAGTGTAACGACTGCTATTACTACTGTAGCTTGTACTACTACTACAACTGCTACTGCTGCAACTGCCGCTCTGGCTACTATTACCACTACGACTGTAGCTTCCACTACAACTACTACTACTACTATTAATACTAATTCTTTTGCAACTACTACTACTGCAACAACTATTATTGTTGCTACTACTACTGCTACTTCTACTACTACTACGACTACAACTGCTACTACTACTACTACCACTTCTACTAGTTTTGCCACTATTATGACTGCTACTACTACTAATACCACTACTACCACAACTACAATTGCTACTTGCACTACTACTGTTACTATTGCAAGTACAACTACTACTACTGCTGCAGCGACTTATGATACTACTACCACTACTACTGCTACTACTGCAGCTACTTATGATACTATTACCACTACTACCACTACTACTACTACTATTGCTACTACTACTACTTCTGCAACTACTACAAGAATTACTGCTGCTGCTACTACTACGACTACTACTACAGCGAATAAGGCTACTACCACAACTGCTACTGCTACTACAACTACTACAGCTACTGCTACTACAATTACTAATACTACTGCTATTACTTCTACAGTTGCTACTATTACTACTATTAGTACAACTACTATTGTTGCTACTCCTACTACTACTACTACAACAGTTACTACTAGTAATACAACTACTATTACTACTATTGCTACTACTACTACTGCTGCTGCTACTACTATTATTACTACCACAATTACTACAACTACTATTACTATTACTACTATTATTGCTACTACTACTTCTACTTGTACTACTACTACTACTACTACTATTACTACAATAACTCCTACTACTACTATTACTATTACTGCTACTTCTACTACCACTACTACTATTACAACGACTGCTACTACTATTACTACTACGACTACATCAACATCTCCTACAATAACAACTGCCACTACTTCTACTACTACTACTAGTACTACAACTATAGCTGCTACTACTACTACAACTACAACTACAACTACTACTACTACTGCTACTACTACTACTACTTCTCATACAACTACAACTAGCACTACGACTAGTGCCACTCCTACGACTACTACAACTGTTACTAGTACTACTGCTACTACAACAATTGCTACTACTACTACAATTACTGCTAATACTACTGTTACTGCTACTGATACTGCTACTACTATTACTATTGCTAATAGTACCACTACTATTGCTACTACTACTGCAATTACTATCTCTACTACTACCACTGCTATTGCTGCTCCTACTACTGTGGCAACTATTGTTGCTATTACTGCTACTGTAGCTACAACTGCTACTACTGCTGCCGCCAATGCTACTACTAACACTGTTGCTACTGCTACAGCTACTGCTACAAATGCCACAATTACTACCGCTATTACTACTGCCATTACTATTGCAACTACAACTACTATTTCGGTTACTACTAATAATACTTATACCACTAATACTACTACCATTTACTAATTCTACTACTTCTACTTCTGCTACTACTATTACTACTGCTGTCACTGCTACTAATACTGTTGCTGCTACTACTACAACTACCACTGCTGTTACTAATGCTACTACTACTAATACTGCGATTACTACCGCTATTACTACAGCTACTACTACTGCTACTACAACTACTACTTTGGTTACTACTAATAATACTTCGACTACTAATACTACTACTTCTATCACTACTACCATTGCTGCTACTACTGCAGCTGCTACAGCTATTATTACAACTTCCCTTAGTTCTACTACTTCTGAAACTTCTACTGCTTGTACAACAACAACTACTACAACTGCTACCATGACTACCACTTTTGCTACTATTACTACTATTACTGCTACTGTTGCTACTGCTGCAAATACTACAAATCCTACTACTAGTGCTACTACTTCTATAGCTCCTACAACTACTACTACTACTACAACAACAACTACAACTACTACTTCTACAACTACCTCTACAGCTGCTACTACTACAACTCCTACTACTACTACTATTACTACTGCTACAACTACTACTACTACTTCTACCGCAACTACTACTGCTTCAACTACTACTGCTACCGTGACTATAGCCACTACGACTATTGCTTCTGCACTACTACTTCTATTACCACTACTACTACTACTGCTACTACTGCTACTACTTCTACAACTACTACTATTGCTTCTACCGCTACAAGAAATACCATTATTACTAGTCCTACTGCTACTTCTGCTACAACTGCTACTTTTCGGGACTACTACTACTACTGCTAAGACTACAACTATGACTACTATTGCAACTACTGCTACTACTTCTGCTTCAACTACTATCACTGCTAATACTTCTACTACTACTACATCTGCTGCTGCTACTACTACTACAGCTATTATAACTACTTCTCATATCACCACTACTTCAACTACTACTACTGCGACACATACTACTGCTACTACTACTACTATTATTAGTGCTACTGCAAGTGCTGCTGCTACTCTTGCAACTGCGGGTACTACAACTACAACTGCTGCTACTACTGCGACTACTACTGGTGCAACTACTACTACTACTACTTCTACTGCTACTACTGCTCCTACTACGCCAACTGCTACTGGCACTCCCACTACTACTACAACAACTACTACTACAGCTATTACTACTGCTACAACTACTCCAACTAGTACTATTAATGCTAATGTACTACTACTATTACTACTACTACTACTTGTCCTACTACTATTACTACAACAACTACTATGACTACTACTACTACTACTACTACTTCTCCAAGTACTACTACTGCTACTGCTACTGTTGATGCCATTGCTATAACTATTACTACTGTGCTGCTATTGCTACTACTGCTACAGCTGCTGCTGCGATAACTACTACGGCTACAAGGGCTGCTGCTACTTCTACTACTACTACAAAAGCATCTGCTACTAATACTACTACTACTATTGCTACTACTACTACTTCTACTTCTATTGCGGCTACTAAGACCACTACTACTAGTACTACAACTATTTTTACTATTTCTACTACTAGTTCTACTACTGCTACAACTGCTGCGGCTACTACTACGACGACTATGACTACTACTACTACTACTTCTTTTGCTGCTGCTGCTACTGCAACTGTTACTACTATTTCTACTACTATAGCTACCACTACTGCTACGACTACTACTACTAATTGCTACGACTACTACTACTGCTACTATTGCTGCCCCTACTATTACTACTGTTACTGTTGCTGCAACTAACTACTACTACTACTACTTCTACTACTGCTACTGTTAGTACTGCTACTACTACTACTACTACGACAACTGCTACGGCTGCTATTACGGCCACTGCTATTGCTACTATTGCTACTACTACCAATGCTGCTGCTACTACCACTACCATTACAGCTGCTACTATTACTACAACTACATCAACTGCTACAACTACTACTACTTATGTTACTACTACTACTGCTGCTACTATTGATACTACTACTGCTACTACAACAGCTCCTACTACTACTATTTGTAGTACTACTACTAAAACTAAAACTACTACTACTTCTACTGCTAATGCTACTACTAGAACTACCACTTCTCATACTGCTACTAATGTTGCTACTGCTACTACTGCTACTACAACTACACCTACTGCAACTACTACGTCTACTACTACTTTTGTTAATACTTCAACTACTACTCCTACTAATAGTACTACTACTACTATTGCAACTACTACTACTGTTACTTCCACTAATACTACTACTACTACTTCTGCTACTACTACTGCTCCTACTACTATTATTGCTACTACTGCTACTACTACTTTACTTCAACTACTACTACGACTATTGCTGCTATTGCTACTCCTACTACTACCACTTCAACTATCGCTACTTCTATAACTACTGCACCTACTACTACCACCACTGCTACTACAGCTTTGACTGCTACTGCCACTACTACTTCTAGTAGAAATACTTCTGCTACTGCTACTGCTGCAACAACTATTAATATTGCTAGTACTACTGCTACTATTGCTACTATTGCAACCACTTACACTAGTTCCACTACTACTAAGACTACCACCACTACTACAACTAGTACTAGTACTACTGCTGCTGCTACTACTAATACTACCACTACTACAACTACAACTGTTACCACTGTTCCTATTACTACTAGTACTACTACAGCTACTATTGCTACTACTACTACTACTACAGCTACTTTTGACACTACTACCACTACTATTTCTACTTTTCCGACTACTACTACTACTACTATAACTACTTATGACACTACAATCAATACAACCACTACTACCACTACTACCACTTCTACCACAATTGCGACTACTATTATTACTATTGTACTATTGCTACTACTACTACCACTACTGTTGCTACTATTGCTACTACTACAGCTACAGCTACTACTGCTACTCCAACTACTGCTACAATTATGAATACTGCTACATCGAATACAGCTACTATTGTACAACAACTATTATAACTAGCACCCTTACTATCAGTACTACTATTGCTATTGCTACTATTGCTACAACAACTACTACTTCTACTGTTACAACTATTACTACTACTACTACTATTGCTAATGCTACTATTGCTACTACAACTACTACTATTAGTACAATTGCTACAACTAACACTACTACTACTATTACTACTACTACTAGCACTACAACTACTATTACAACTACTATTTCTACCACTACTATTTCATTACTATTATTTCTACTACTACAAATTCAACTTCTACTATTACTATTACTACTACTGCTACTATAACTTCTACTACTACTGTTACTACTACTACTACTACTACTACTATTACTACAACTGCTACTTCTCCTAGTACCACTAGTGGTACTTCTACTTCTGCTACTACCATAATAACTACTGCTACCACGACTACTACTACTACTACTACTTCTACTTCTACTTCTACTATGGCTATTGCTACTACTTCGACTACTACAGCTACTGCCACTACTACTACTACTACTACAATAACTACTACTACTATAGTACTACAAATGCTCATACTGCAATAACTAATAGTAATACTACTACTTCCCCTACCACCACTACTACTACTACTAATGTGATTACTACTAGCTGTAGAAGTTCAAGTTGTAGCTGTGACTACAACAACTACTACTGTTGCTACTGCTGCTCATACTACTACTACTACTTGAACTACTACAGCTAGTAGTAGACATCGTAGTAGTAGTAGGAGTAATGGTAGTAGTCGTAGTAGTAGTAGTAGTCGTAGGAGTAGGAGTAGTAGTAGTAGTAATAGTCGCAAGAGTAGGAGTAGTAGCAGTAATAGTAGTAGTAGTAGTAGTCGTCGGAGTAGTAGTAGTAGTAGTAGTAGTAGTAGCAGCATCAGTTGTAATAGTTGTTGCAGTAGCAGTAGTACTAGGAGTGTTTGGAGCAGTAGTATCAAGACGATTGGTAGTAGTTGTTATTGTTGTTGTAGGAACAGTAGTTGCAGTTGGAGTTGTCGTAATAGTAGTATAAGTAGCAGTAGCAGTAGTAGTAGCAGTAGGAGTGTAGTGGTAGTAGTAAGCGTAGAAGTTGAAGTAGTGTTAGGGGTAGTAGTTGTAGTACGAGTAGTAGTTGTTGTAGTACTAGTAGTAGTAGTAGTAGTAGTAGTAGTAGTAATAGTAGTAGTAATGGTAGTAGTCGTAGTAGTAGTAGTAGTCGTACGAGTAGGAGTAGTAGTAGTAGTAATAGTCGTAGGAGTAGTAGTAGCAGCAATAGTAGTAGTAGTACTAGTAGTCGCAGGAGTAGTAGTATTAGTCGTAGTAGTAGCAGCAGCAGCTGTAGCTGTTGTTGCAGTAGCAGTAATACTAGAAGTGTTTGGAGCAGTAGTATCAGTACGATTGGTAGTAGTAGTTATTGTTGTTGTAGGAGCAGTAGTTGCAGTTGGAGTCATCGTAATAGTAGAATAAGTAGCAGTAGCAGTAGTAGTAGCGGTAGGAGTGTAGTGGTAGTAGTAGTAGTAGTTGAGGAGTACTAAGCGTAGAAGTTGTAGTAGTGTTAGGGGTAGTAGTTGTAGTATGAGTAGTAGTTGTTGTAGTACTAGTTGTAGTAGTAGTAGTAGTAATAGTAGTAGTTGGAGTACTAGTACTACTACTTTTACTGCTAATACTATGACTACTACTACTACTACTACTATGACTACTACTTCTACTACCAGCACAATTGCCACGACAACTACTCCTCCTATTTTGGCACTGCTACAATTAATACTGACATTACTACTACTCCTAATACTCTTACAACTACTGCTACTACTACTCCTACTCCTACTCCTAGTGCTAATGCAACTACTGCTACTACTGCTACTTTTACTACTACTACTACTCTTCCTACCCCTACTCCCACTACTGCTGCTACTACTACTACTGCTACTGCAACTGGTACTACTACTACCGCTACTACTACTAATACTACTACTACTATTGCTACTACTACTACTACTACTAATGCAGCTACCACCACTACTACTACTACTTCTGCTATAACAACTAATGCGATTTCTACTACTACTACCATTACTACTACTAATACTACTCCTACTAAAACTACTACTGCTACTACTACTTCTAGTGCGACTTCTATTGCTACTACTATTACAACTACTACAACTTCTACTACTACCACCACTACTACTTCTACTACTACTACTTCTGTGGGTACTAGCACTAATGCTACTACGGCCACTACTGCTGCTGCAACTACTTCTAATGCTGCTACTCCTACCGCAACTTCTACGACTACAACAACAATAACAACTACTACTATTACTACTACTACTACTACTACTACTTCTGTTGCTATTGTTACTACCACTACTGCAACTACTACTGCTGGTACTGCTACTTCTCCTACTCCTACTACTACTGCTACTACTACTGGTACTACCACTAATGCTACTAGTACTATGGCCACTACGACTACTTTTGCAACTATTGCTACTATCGCTACTACTGCTAGTTCTACTACTACTATAGCAACTGCTACTACTACTACTACGATGACTACTACTACTACTATCAAAACTAATACTGCTACTGCTACTTTTGCTACTACGATTTCATCTCCTACTATTTCTACTATTACTACGACTTCTACTAGCTCTCCTACTACTACTGCGACTACTAGTACTACTACTACTACTACAACTATAGTTACTTTTAGTGCAACTACTACTACTACTTCTACTACTACTACTATTGCTCGTACTACTACTCTTACAACCACTGCTACTGCTAGTACTATTGCTTCTACTACTTCTGCTACTTATACTACAACTATTACTACTACTGCTATGGCTACTACTGCTGCGTCTACTGGAACAATGACTTCTACTACTACAACAATTGCTACAACTACTACAACTACTCCTACTATTCTTGCTACTGCTACTACTGCTACTACAACTTCTACAACAACTACTTCTACTACCCCAATTACTAAAACTACTGCTACTACTACCCACGCTACCACAACTACAACTACTACAACAACTACTTCTAATACTACAACTACAATAACTACTACAATTACTATTACAACAACAACAACTACTGCTACAAGAACTACTATTACTACTACTACCAGTCCTACAACAACTACAACTACTACTACTACAACAAGAACAACAACCACTACCACTACTACTACATCTGCTACTACTGCTACTAATACTACTGTTGTTGCTATTACTGCTACTGTTGTTGCAATAATTACTGCTACTGCTACTACTACTACTTCTACAACTGCTACTACTGCTACCGCTACTACTGGTACTAGTACTATAACAATGACAACAACAACTACTACTATTACAACTACTTCTCCTACAACAACAACAACCAATACTACTACTACTTCTCATACCACTACTACAACTACTTCTACAACTTTTAATTCTATGACTACTACTACTATGACCCCATTTACTACTATACTACAACTATTACTCCTACTACTACTACTATTGTTACGACAGCTACTACTGCTACTGCTACAACTTCTACTATTACTACTACAAATACTGCTACTACAATTGCTACTACCACAACTACTGCTGCTATTGCTACAACTACTACTGTTACTACTGCTACTACTACTACTGCTGCTGCTTCAAGTTATATGATTACTTTTACTACTACCACTGCTTGTACTACTTGACTACTACTGCTACATCTTCCTCTACTCCTACTACTACTACTACTAGCACTGCTACTCGCACTAATGCTACTACTACTAGTACTACTACTACTACGACTACAACTAGTACTACTACTACAAATTGGACTAATACAACAACTGGGACTCCAACAACCACTGCTACTATTACTACTTCTACGACTACTGCTACTATAGCTATTACTACTACTACTACTACTACTGCTACTGCTACTACTACTACTAGTAGTACTACAACAACTACCGCTACAACAACTACTACTACTACTTGTATTACTACTACTGCTACAACAATTACCACCACTACTGCTGCTACTATTGTTGTTACTACTACTTTTGCTATTACTCCAACTACTACTACTACAACTACTACTATAGCTACTTCCACTACTATTACTATTACTACTCCTACTGCTATTAGTTGCACTGCTACTACTATTATTAGTAATACTACTATTACTACTAGTGATACTACTCGTACTACAAGTATGACTACTACTACTATCGCTACTACTACGGCTAGTGCTACGATAGCTCCTACTACTATTACTACTTGTTCTACTACTACTGCTGCTGCTAAAACTACTATGGCAACGTCTATAACTTCTGCTACTACTACTACTTCTGCTACAACTTCTACTACTGCTACTACTACTATTACTACTACTCCTAATACTACTACTTCGGCTACTACTACTTCGGCTGCTACTACTACTACTACTACTACTACTACTACTACTACTACTACTACTACTACTACTACTACTACTACTAATACTACTACTACGGCTACAGCTACTATAACTACTGCCACTACTACTATTTCTACTAGTTCTACAACTACTAC
>RXID01011041.1:125000-135000 GCA_005019695.1 Trichopus zeylanicus subsp. travancoricus
GTACCACTACTACTATTACTACTGCTGTTGTTGCTACTATTACTACTGTTGCTGCTACTTCTATGATTATAATAATAACTACGACTACTACTAACACTACCGCTGCTACTATGGCTACTGGTACAACTACAACAACTATTGCTACAAATACTACAACTACTACATCTACTACTGCTACTACGACTAGACTATTCCTACAACTGCTACTACTATTAGTACTACTGCTGCTATTACTACTATTGCTACTACAACTGCTATTACTACTACTGCTACTACTACTAGTACTACTATTCCTACTGCTACTACTCCTTCTGCGATAGCTAGTATTATTAATACTACTATTACTGCTACAACTACTACTACTGCAGCTTCAGCTACTACTATTGCTACTACTATTTTTACTACTACAACAGCTATTGCTGCTGCTGCTACTGCTCCCATGACTACTACTACTAATGCTACAACTACCAGTACTCCTACTCCTACTACTGTGATATTACTACTACTACTTCTGCTACTTCTTCCGCTACTTCCGCTAATACTATAGCTATTACTACTACTTATGCTACTACTTATACTACTACTACTACAACCACTATAATTGCTACTATTGCTACTACTACTCATGCATCTACTACAGCTACTGCTACTACTATTGCTGCTCCTGCTACTACTACTACTACTATTACTACCACTACTACTACTGTTACTACTATTACTACAACTATGACTGCTACTACTATTGCTAATATAACTACTACTGCTATGAGTACAACTACTCCTACTACTAATACAACAACAACTACTACTTCTATTACTACTACTACTACTACTATTATGGCTACTACTATTATGGCTACTACAAGTACTATTGAAATGTCTACAACTTCTTCTACTTCTACTGCTACAACGATTACATCTTCAGGTGCTACTACTACTACTGCTACTACAGATACTATTACTACTACTGCTGCTGCTTTCGCTACTACTACTACAACTACTGCTACTGTTATTATTACTACTGCTGCTGTTATTACTCCTACTACTATTACTACTTCTGCTACTACTACTAATACTACTATTACTACTCCAACTGCCACAACTCCAACTGCCACTACTACTACTATTATTACTACTCCAACTGCCACAACTCCTACTCCTACTACTATTACTACTGCTGCTGCTACTACTACTACTACTACTACTACAACTACAACTACTACTACAACGCCTACAACTTCTGCTACTACTACTACTTCTACTGCTACAGTTACTTCTGCTACTACAACTGCTGCTACTTCTACTACAGCTACAACTACTACTTCTAGAACAACAACTACTGCTGCCACTGCTACTTGCACTATTGCTACCACTACTACTACAACAACAACAACTAATGCTACTACTAGTACAATAAGAACTACAATTGCTACTATTGCTGCTACTATTATTACATCTACCAGTTCTATTGCTACTGCTGCTACTATTACCACTTCTCCCACTGCTACTGCTACTACTGCTGCTGCTACTGCTACTACTACTACTATTACGACAACAGCTACTACTGCTACTGCTGCTACTATTATTACAACTACTGCTACAGCTACTCCTACTACTGCTTCTGTTACTACTGCTACTACTCTATGATACTACTGTAGCTACTACTACTGCTACTATCATTACTGCTACTGCTACTACTACTACTTCTACTACCACTTTTACTCCTACTACTATAACTGCTATACTACTCCTGCTACTACTATTACTACTGCTACTACCGCTACTACTAGAACTACTGTTACTACTGCTACTACTGCTATTACTACTACTACAACATTTCTACAACGACTACTATGACTACTAAAGCTAGTTTTGCTACAACTATTGCTGGTACTTCTACTACAGCTACAACTATTACTACTACTATCACTACTATTGCTGCTGCTACTGTTGCTACACTACTACTACTACTACTACTACTACTTCTCCTACTACTTCAACTACTGCTACTACCACTACTGCAACTATACTGGTACTGCCTCTACTACTACTAGTAGTAGTTCAGCTACTTCTGCTACAACTACTACAGTTAGTATTACTAGTACTACTGCTACTACTTCCACTACTACTACTTGTGCAACTGCATCTACTACTTTTGCTACTACTGCTACTGTGACTACTACTGCTGATACAACAACTACTACAACAACAACAACTGCTACAACTTCTGCTAATGCTGCTACTACTACTATTACTACAATTACTACTACCACTACTACTACCATTACTACTACAATAACAACTACAACTACTACTAGTTTTCACATAATAACAATAACTACTACAACTACTACTAGTTTTCACATAGTAACAATAACTACTATGACTCCTATTTCTGGCACACATGCCACTCCTACTGCTGGCACAAATGCCACTTCTACTACTGCTACAACTGTGACAACTACTACTATTGGTGCTACTACTAATTCTACTACTACTGTTGCTGCTACTTTTGCTACTTCTTCTTCCACTACTACTACTACTCCTGCCGCTACTACTACTTCTACGGCTAGTACTACTTCAACTACTACTACTACTACTACTATTAAGGCTACTGCTACTCCTACTACTCCTACTACTACTACCACTACTATTGCTATTGCCACTACTACAACTAGCGCTACTACTGCAACTGCTAGTACTACAACTAATATTACCACTACAACAACTACCATAACTGCGACTACTACAACTTCTACCTCTGCAACTAATGCTATGACTACTACTAATACCACTATCGCAACTATGGCTACTATCACTATTACTGCTACCACTGCTACGACTGCTACTATTGCTACTACTACAACTACTGCTACTACTACTACTACTAAAACTTTTGTTCTTAATACTATTACAACAACAACTACTACTACTTCGAATACTACTACAGTTGCTGCTGCAACTTCTACAACTACTTCTATTACTATTACTACTACTGTTACAACGGTTGCCACTACTTCTGCTACTACTCATACAACTACTACTTCTGTCACTACTACTATGGCTACTATTTTTGGTACTAACGCTACTGCTACAACTACTACTATGACCACTGCTACTAGTGCTACTGCTGCTGCGGCTGCCACTACTACTACTACTACTACAACTACTACTTCTACTCCTACTACTACTAATACTACTACTACTACTACTACTATTATTGCTACTACTACTACTACTAATACTTCTGCTACTACTACGACTACTCCTACTAACAATACTGCTAATAATACTACTACTAATACAAGTACTAACACTTGTACTACAACCACTACTACTACTACTACGACTACTGCTACTACTATTACTACTAATTATTCTACTGCATCTCCTACTACTACTACGACTGTGACTACTACTTCTGTTGCTGCTACTATTAATGCTACTACTACTATTGTTGGTACTATATCTACTGCTACTAGTTCTACCACTACTGCTTTGGCCACTACTGCTTCTGCTGCTACTACTACTACTATTGCTACTACTGCTATAGCTACTACTGCTACTACTACTACTACTACAACATCTACTACTACTACTACAACTTCTACTACTACTATTGCTAGTATTGTTGTTCTTGCTGCTGCTACCACTACTACTACTACTGCGGCTACTACTGCTGCTGCTACCAGTACAGCTACTACTACTTCTAATACTACTACTACGACCGCTGTTACAACAACAACAACAACAACTACTACTACTAGTGTTGATGTTGCTGCAGTTGCTGCTATTACTACTACTACTGCTACTGCAACTACTACTACTACTACTACTGGTACTTCTGCTACTACTACTTGTACTACTCCCCCTACTAGTACTACTGCTATTACTACTTCTGCTACTACTTCTACTACTACACCTACTACTACTGCTACTACGATAACAACTACAACTTATAAGGAAACTACTACTTCTGCTACTACTACTACTTCTATTACTTCTAGCAATACTACTACTACTGCTGCTGCAGCAACAATAACTACGACTACTACTAATGCTGCTGCTACTTCTACCAATACTACTACTACTGCTCCTACTACTACCACTACAACTACTACTATTACTATAACTACTACTAGTACTACCTGTGCTACTACTAGCACTACTACTACGAACACTACTTCTTTTCTATCAATAAAAACCCCTTCCCAAACTACACAAGCTTCTTCCAAAGCATACGGCTTTCTAGATGTATATGATGATATCTAGACAGATAGATCTTATATGAATTGTATGATGAAATACCACATAAGTGGATATATAGGAATCTAAATATGCCGAATCACTCATCTTATGATTTTCTACATCTACAACTATTATTATTATGACAACAACAACAACAACTATTATTATTACTTCTGCAACTACAACTAGAACTACTTCCGCAGCTGCAGCTACTGATACTACTACCACTACATATTGTTCAACTACTAGCACTACCACTCCTGCTACTATTGCTACTTCGACTACTACTTCTCCAACTATCACAACGACTACTACTACTGCTACTGTGACTATTATTCCTACTACTTCAACTACTACTACTACTAGTAGGACTGCTACTACTTCTGCTACTAAAACTAGTGCTACTGCTACTGCTGCTGCTGCTGCGACTACTACTATGACTACTACTACCAATTCAACTACTACTCTTGTTACAGCTACTATAACTATGAGTACTACTACTAGAACTACTACTACCACTGCAGCTGCTACCACTACTACTTCTCCTCCTCCTCCTCCTCCTCCTCCTCCTACTACTACTACTACTACTGCTACTACCACCACCACCGCCACCACCACCACCACTACAGCTACTACTCGTACTACTACTAGTACTAGTACTACCGCTACTGCTACTGCTACTACGACTACTACTATAACTACTAATACTATTACTACTGCGACTACAACTCCTGCTACTAGTACTATTATGCCTATGACTACTACTACTACTGCTACTGCTGCTGCTGCTACCACTACTACTACTCCTCCTCCTACTACTACTACAAATTGTCAAACTACAACTACCAATCCTCCTACTACTCTTACTCATACTACTACTCTACTACTTCTACTACCACTGCTACTAAATCTACTGTTACTACTACTCCTACTACAACTACTATTACTACAACAACTACTACTACTACAACAACAACAACAACAACAACAACAACAACAACAACAACTACTACTACTACTACTACTACCACTACAACTACTACTACTACAACTACTAGTAATACTACTACTACTACTACTACTACCCCTACTACTACTATTAATACTACTACTACTACAGCTACTACTGTAACTACTACTCCAACAACTACTACTACTACTACTCTTACTACCACTGCTGCTGCTGCTGCTACTACTACTACTACTACTACTACTAATATTACTACTACTACTTCTAGTACTACTACTGCTACTGCTACTACTACAACAATAACTACTATTGCTACTACTACAACTACTACCACTACAACTCCTGCTACTACTACTCCTATGACTATTACAATAACTACTACTGCTACAACTACTACTACGGGAACTACTGGTCCTACTACTACAACTACTACTACTCTTCCTCCTCCTCCTCCTCCACCTCCTACTACTACTAATTCCACAATAGCTACCAATACTACTGCTACTAATACTACTACTCCCCCTACTGCAAATACTATGATCACTACAACCACTACTATTGCTGCAACTATAACTATCACAACTACTTGTACTACAACTGCTGCTACTACTACTACTACAACAATAACAACAACTACTACTACTATTGTTGCTACTTCAACTATTATTATTGCTAATACCAGTCCAACTGCTTCTGCTACTACTGCTACTTCTACTGCAAGTACTACTACTAATGCTGCTTCTGCTACTACTACAACAACCAATACTACTACTACTACTCCTACTACTTCTACTACAACTACTGTGATTACTACTACTCCTCCTCCTCCTCCTTCTACTACTACATCAGCCACTACTTCTCCTACTATTACTAGTACCACTACTAGTACTACTACAACTTCTCCACTACCATTACTACTATGACTACTACTACTACTACTACTACTTCTACTACTACGACAACTGCTAGTGCTGCTACTAGTACTGTTGCTACTACTTTGACTATTGCTACAACTGCTGCTGCTCTTACTGCTAATGCTACTAATACTTCTATTATGAAAATAACAGCTGCTACAGCTACTACTTCAACTGCTATTACTAAAACTGCTATAACTACTACTACTTCTATAACTGCTACTTCTCCTATAACGGGTGCTACTACTACCGCTACCGCTATTACTAATACTACTAATACTCCTAGTACCGCTTCTATTGCTATTGCTGCTATTGCTACTACTACTACTATGACCACTACTACCGCTACTTCGACTCCTATAACTACTATTACTACTTCTATTATGGCTTCTGCTACTATTACTACTACAATTAGTACAACTTGTGCTAATATTATTGCTACTATTACTACTACTAGTAGTACAACCATAACAATTACTACTGCTACTAGTAGTACTACTACTATTAATGCTGATGTTGTTGCTGCTACTACTACTATTACTGCTACCAAGTTGCTGCTACTTCTTCTACTATTACTTCTACTGCTACTACTACCGCTTATACAACTACAACTATTACTGTCACTACTACAACTACTCTTACTACTACTACTACTACTACTACTACTAGTACAACTACTCTTGCCGCTACTGCTACAACAGCAACTACTACTACAGTAACAACAACAACAACTACTACTACTGCTGCTACTAGGACTTCTACAACTACTATTACTACTACTACTACTCCTACAACTAGTATTACTACTATTACTACTATTACTACTATTACTACTACTACTACTCCTACTACTACTACTACAAAAATAAGTATTATTAATATTTCTAGTAGTACTACTACTACCGATGCTGATGCTACTGTTGCTACTACTACTGCTGTTGCTACTACTATTGCTACCATTTTTATTGCTACTTCTACTACTACTTCTACTACTACTCCTGCTTGTATATCTACCACTATTACTGTTACTACTAAAACTGCCATTTCAACTACTAACACTGAGGCTACTGCTACTACTACTGCTGCTACTATTATTGTTACCATTGCTACTACTACTTCTACTACTACTTCTACTACTACTACTACTGCTTGTACAACTACCACTATTACTGTTACTACTACAACTACTACTGAGGCTACTACTACTACTACTACTACTACAACTGATGCTGCTACCACTACTACTACTACAACTATAGTGACTACTACTACTACTACTACTACTACTAATACTACTACTACTACTATGGCTACTACTACTACTACTACTACTACTACTACTATGGCAACTACTACTACTACGTCTACTACTACTATTGCTATGGCTACTACTACAACAACAAATATTACTACTATGACTACTGCTACTACTACGACAACTATCCGTACGATGACTTTTGCTACTACTACTACAACAACTACTACTGCTACTACTACTCCTACTTCAACTACTATTACTACTACTAATACTACTACTACTACTACTACAACAACTACACTACTGCTACAACTACAACTACTACTTCGATTAAAACTACTGCTGCAATTACTACTTCAACTATTGCTACTACGACCACACTACTACGATAACAATGACTACTAGAATTGCTACTACTCCTACAACTAATACAATTACTGCAACTAATATCCTACTACTACTACTACTCCAACTACCCCTACTCCTACACCAACTCCTATTACTTCAACCGCTAATACTACTAACACTACTACTACAATTTGAATTACTACTACTTTAACTACTATTACAACTACTTCGACTACTAATACTAGCACTAGAACTACTACTGCTGCTGCTACTACTATAACTATTGCTATTACAGCTACTACTATAACAACTTCTACTACTACTGCGGCTACAGTTGTAACACCTAGTACTACAACAACTACTATTACTAAAACTACAACTACTAATACTACTATACTACTACTACTACTACTACTGTTGCTGCTGCTACTGCTACTACTCCTCCTCCTCCTCCTCCTCCAACTACAACAACAACAACTACTACTACTGCTCCTCCACCTACTACTACTAGTACTACTGCAATTTCTACTATGCATACTCCAACTCCAGCTCCTAGAACAACACCTTCTATTACTTCTGCTACTAGAATTACTACTACTCCTATTACTGCTGCTACTACTACTATTACTACTACTACTTCTACTACTAATACTACTTCTGCTACTACCACTACTGATACTACTACTAGAACTATTGCAACAACTACTACTACTAGTCCTGCTACTACTACTACTGGTACTACTACTGCTGTTACTACCACTACTCTGACTAATACTACTAGTACTACTGCCACTTCTATCACTACTTCGATGACTTCTGCTACTACTACTATAACTACTACAACTATTTCAACTACTACTAGTACTTCTACTAGTACTTCTACCATTACTACCGTTGTTGCTACTGCTATTGCTACAACAACTACTACTACTACTACTAATCCTACTACAACTACTGCCCCAATTGTTACTAATCCTACTACTGTTGTTGCTGCTGCTACTGTGCCTACTATACCTACTATACCTACAGCCCCAACTACTGCTATTACCGCCACTGCTACTACCACTACCACACTTATTACCACTCACACTCTACTCTTACGACTACTACCAACACTATTCCTCCTCCTCCTCTGCCTCCCCCTCATCCTCCTCCTCCTCGTCCTCCTCCTCCTCCTCCTCCTCCTACTACTACTACTACAATTACTACTAATTCTATGACCCCTACATGTACTACTAATAATAGTACTGCTGGTACTACTATGACAACTACTACTACAACTAATTATATAACTGCAACTACTACTACTACTTCCCCTATTGCTGCTACTATGACAACAGCTACTACTGCTACTATTGTCTCACCTACTACAACAACAACAACAATAACAACTAATATTAGTACTAATCCTCCTCTTAATGCTGCTACAATTACTACTGCTACAATTACTACTGCTACCACTGCTACTACTGCTACTACTACTGCTGCTGCTGCTGCTGCTACTACTACTACTACTACTACTACTACTTGTACCAGTACTACTTCTTCCACTACTGCTACTACTACTATTGCTACCGCTGCTACTACTACTGCAACTACAACAACTACTACTCCTACTGCTACTACTACTACTTCAACTGCTACTACCACTGCTACTACAACAACAAAAACTACTACTCCTACTGCTACTACTACTTCTCCTACTACTACTTCTACTCCCACTACTACTTCTACTACTTCTACAGCTACTACTTCTACTACTACTAGTGCCACTACTACAACTACTACTACTACTACTACAACTACTACTACTACTACTACTATTACTACTACTACTACTACTACTACTACTAACTACTCCTCCAACTACTAGTTTGACTATTACTGTTGCTACTACTACTATTACTACTACATAGTTTGACTATTACTGTTGCTACTACTACTATTACTACTACTCCTGCTCCAAGTCCGACTACTAGTACTATTCCAATGACAATGTCTATGAATACTACCACTACAACAATAACTACTACCCGCCCACTACACCTACTACTACTGCTTCTGCTAATACTAGTACTAATTCTCCTACTGCTACTACAGCTTCTGCTTCCACAACAACAACTACTACTTCTGTTCCTACTACTACTATAGCTACTACTACTACTAGCACTACTAATACTACTAGTACTGCTGTTGTTACTTCTACAACTACCTCTACTACTACTCTTACTACTGCTAATGCTACTACCACTACTAGGGCTA
>RXID01011041.1:140000-145000 GCA_005019695.1 Trichopus zeylanicus subsp. travancoricus
TGTAGTAGTAGTGGTAGCAGCAATAGCAGCAGTACTAGTGGTAGCAGCAATAGCAGCAGTACTAGTAGTAGCAGCATTTGCAGTAGTTGTAGCATTAGTAGTAGTAGTTTTTGTTATTGTTGTGGGAGAAATTATAGTTGTAGTGGTTATTATTGTTGTAGGTCAGGTAGTAGTAGTAGTTGTTATTGTAGTATTAGTGTTTGTTGTTGTATTAGTAGCGCTAATAGTAATAGTAGTTGTTGTAGTAGTGGTAGTAGTCATAGTAGAAACAGTAGTAGCAATAGCAGTAGATGCAACAATAATTATCATAGTTGTAGCAGTAATAGTATTTTTTATTGCAATAGTAGCAGTAGTAGCAGTAGTAGTACATATAGTAGTTGATGTAGTTGTAATTATAGTATTAGTAGTAGCCGTTGTAGTAGTCGAATTAGTGGAAGCAATACTAGTAGTAGCTACTATAGTAGTAGTAGTAGTAGTACTATTAGTAGCAGTAGTGGTAGTAGTAGCAATAGTATTAGTTGTTGTAACTGTAATAGTAGTAGCTATATTAGTAGCAATAGTAACAGTGGTAGAGGATGTAAAGTAGTGGAAGTAGTAGTTGTAGTTGTAGTAGTAGTAGTAGTAGTAGTGGTATTAGTAGTAGTACTTGTAGTGGCTGCAGTAGTTGTAGCGGTAGTAGTAGTAGCAGTAGTAGTAGTAGTAATAGTAGTAGCAGTAGTCATACTAGTAGTAGTAGCAGTAATAGTAGTAGTAGCAGAAATAGGAGTAGTAGTAGTGACGGTAGTAGTAGTAGTAGTAGTATTATGAGTAATAGTACTAGTAGTAGTAATCGTACTAGTACTAATACTAGTAGTAGTTGTAGTAGTACTTGTTGTTGTAATAGGAGGAGGAATAGTAGTAGTAGTAGTGCAACAGTGTTAGTAGTAGTTGTAGCAGTAGTTGTAGTAGTAGTTGTTGTAGTTGTAGTAGCAGCAACAGCAGTAGTAGTAGTAGTAGTAGTTGTTGTTGTAGTAGTAGTAGTAGTAGTAGTAGTAGTTGTTGTTGTTGTTGTAGCAATTGTAGTAGCAGTAGTAGTAGGAGTAGTAATAGTAGTAGAAGTAGTAGTAGTGGTGGTGGTGGTGGTGGTGGTGGAAGTTGTTGTAGCAGTAGTGGTAGTAGTCATAATAGGAGTAGCAGCAGTAGTAGCAATAGTAGTAGTAGCGGTATTTGCAATAGTAGTAGTAGCAGTATAAGTAGTAGCAATAGTAGTAGCAGCAGCAGCAGAGATAATAATAATAGTTACAACAATAGTAGAAGCAGGTGAAGTAATTTGAGTAGTAATAGAATTTATGGTAGTAGTAGTAATAGTGGCAGTAGTAGTAGTTGTAATTGTAGTAGGTGTAACAGTTGTAGTAGTAGTTGTGCTAGTTGTAGGAGTATCATTAGTAGTTATTGTAGGAGGAGAAGTAGCAGCAGAAGTTGCCGCAATAGTAGTTGTAGTAGTATTGGCAAGAGTAATAGTAGCAGCAGTAGTTGTAGTATCAATCATTGTAGTAGAAGTAGTTGTAGTTGTGGTGGTACTAGTTATAGTAGCAGGAGTAGTAGTTGTAAAAGTAGTTGTAGTAGTGGAGGTACCAGTAATAGTAGGAGTGGTAGTAGTAGTACAAGTAGTACTAGCAGTAGTAGCAGTAACAATAGTAGTTGTAGTTATACTAGTAGCAGCGGTAGGAGTATCAGTAATAGTACTTGTTGTAGTAGCAATATTAGAAATACTAGTATTAGTCGTAGTAGTAATAGTAGCAGCAGCAGCAGCAGTAGTAGTAATAATAGTAGTTGTAGTAGCAGCAGTATCCGTTGAAGCAGTAGTAGTAGTTGTAGTAGTAGTAGCAGTAATACTAGAAGTTATAGAAGTTGTAGCAATAGTAGCAGTAGTAGTAGTAGTATCAGTAGTGGCAGTAGTAGTAACAGTAATAGGAGTAGGAGTAGTTGCAGTAGCAGCTAGCATTAGTTGGAGTGGTAGCAGTAGTAGTAGTAGTAGCAGGAGTAGTAGTAGAAGTAGTAGGAGTTGTACTTGTAGTAGTAGTTGTTGTTGTAGTTGCAGTAGTAGTAGCCGCAATAGTAGGAATAGTAATTGAGGTAGTAGTAAGAGTAGTTGTTGTAGTATTAGCAATAGTAGTAGTAGGAGAAGTTGTGGTAGTAGCAGTACTAGTAGCTGTCGTAGTTGCAGTAGTTGGAGCAGGAGTAGTAGTAGCGGCGGTGGCGGTCACAGCAGTAGTAGCAGTGGGAGTAGTGGTAATAATAGTAGTAGTATTTGTAATAGTAGTAGTAGCAGCAGTAATGCTGGTAATAGTCGTGGTTGCTGCAAAAATAGTGGGAGTAGTAGTAACAGAAGCTGAAGTAGCAGTAGCAGTAGTAGTTGTTGTAGCAGTTGCAGTAGTAGCAGAAGTAGTAGTAGTTGTAGTAGTAGTGGTGGAAAAGTTATAGTAGCAGTAGTAGCAGTAATAGCAGAAGAAGTAGTAGGAGCAGTAATAGAAGAAGTAGTAGTAATAGTAGCTGTAGTAGTAGTAGTAGTAGCACTAGCAGTAGCAGTAGTAGCAACACTAGTAGTAGTAGTAGTAGCACTAGTTGTAGTAGTAGTAGCTGTAAGAGAAGAAATAGTTGGAGTAGCAGTAGCTGTACCAATAGGGGCAATAGTTGCTATGGTAGTAGTAAAAGTAAAAGCAGCAGTAGCAGCAGTAGCAATAGTAGTAGTAGTTGTTGTTGTAGGAGTACTCGTGGACGTAGCAATTGTAGTAGTTATTGTATGGGTAGTCGGAGTACTTGGACTAGGAATGGAGATTGTATTAGTAGAAAAAGCATTCGTAGTTGTAGTAGGAGAAGCAATAGTAGTAGGTGTAGTTGTAGTAGTAGTAGTAGAAGCAATTGTAGTCGTAGTTGTAGTAGCAGTAGTAGTAGTAGTAGTAGTAGTAGTACAAGTAGTAGTAATAGTAGTAGTAGTAGAAGTAGTAGTTATAGTTTCTGTAGAAGTAGTAGTATTAGTTGTTGTAGTTTTTGTTGTAGTAGTAGTAGAAGAAGAAGAAGAAGAAGAAGTAGTAGTAGTTATAGTTGTAGTGGGAGTAATAGTAGTAGTAGTAGTACAAGTAGTAGTAATAGTAGTAGTAGTAGTAGAAGAAGTAGTAGTAGTAGTTGTAGCATAGTAGTAGTAGTAGAAGTAGTAGAAATAGTTGTAGTTGTAGTTGTAGTAGTAGTATTACTACTAGTTGTTGTTGTTGTTGTTGTTGTAGCAGTAGTAGTAGTAGTAATAGTTGTAGTAGAAGTAATAGTGGTAGTAGCAATAGCAGTAGGAATAGTAGTAGCGACAGTAGTAGAAGTAGCTGCAGCAGTAGTAATAGTTATTCTTGTTGTAGTTGTAGTGGCATTCGTAGTCAAAGTAGTAGAAGTAGAAGCAACAGCAGCAGACGTAGAAGTAATAGTACTAATAGGAGTAGTAGCAATTATTGTAGTAGTAGTATCAGCCGGACTAGTAGTAGTTGCTGTAGTAGTAATATTATTAGTTGTACCTGTAGCAAAGATAGTAGCAGTAAAAGGAGGAGGAGCTGGAGTGGGAGTAGTAGTTGAAATAGTGGTAGAGGTAGTAGTAGTAGTTATTGTTATTGTACTAGTAGTAATAGTAGTAGTAGTTGTTGGAGTAGTAATAGTAATAGGAGTTGGAGTAGCACTACTGGTGGCAGTAGTAGTCGTAGTGGTATTAGTAGAAGTAGTAGTGGTAGGAGTTGGAGTAAGAATAGTTGTTGTAGTAGTAGTCATTGTAGTAGTTGTAGCAGTAGTAGAAGGAGTAGTGGTCGTAGTAGTAGTAGTAGTAGTAGCACGAGTAGTTGTTGTAGCAGTAGCAGTAGTAGTAGTACAAATACTAGTAGGTGTAGTAGTTGTGCTAGTAGTAATAGTTGTTGTTGTTGTAGTAGTAGTAGTAGTAATAGTTGTATTAGTATTAGTCAAGGTTTTAAGTTTCGGCCAAAACGGCTCGGTTTCGGCCCAATCCGAAACGAAACCCTAAATTTGGTTTTGGTTTAGGGGTTTACTATTCATCTTCACCAATGAGAGCACGCGGGCGGGAGCTCGCCGGGCGAGCTTGCGCCGGCTTTGTGTCTGAGCGCGCACGGCCGGGAGCTAGCCTGCCGTCGCTCTCTCACCTGCCTGCCACTGCTCTCTTGCCTACCTCACGCCCTCGCCAACCTGAACCCTACTCCTGCAAGCTGAGGCCGACCTTGCTTCAGGGCCAGCACTGTCGCCAATCTGGTTCTGACGTCCTTGCTGATTTCTGTCAGATACTATTCACGTACATAATATTATTCACGTGTTCATTATTTTTAAAATTTTTTAATCATATTATAATTTTTTAAATTTGAAGTTAAAAAATAATTAAAATTAAATTAAATTTTAATCAAAATATAATTAATAAAAAAAATATTTTGGTTGAAACTGAAATGAAAATGATTTTGATCGAAACACGTTGATCTTTTTGTTCACGTGCATTCGTGCATGACCGTTCCACTGAAAGTAAAGCCAAAAAAATTTGTGTCGGTCTCACCCCCATGTGAATCGCTGTCGCGAGATTTTGCAAAGCTAGTTGTTCTCGTATGTTTATAAATGTTCACGTGGATCATTCAGGTACTGAATTCATAATTTGACATCCAGATACTTTAAACTCAACTGATGATGATGATGATGATTAGTTGTATTACATTATAATTTATAAATTATGCATGTATCAATTATATTTAATAATAAGTTAAATTTGCTTATGTTAATTTTTAACTTTTAAATCATATTTATATTATTTTTTATATATTTTTTATATAGTAATATATTAAAAAAGTAGTTAACTATCAAAATTAATTTTAATTAATTAAAATAATATTTAATATTGTGGTAAAATTAATTATAAATTCTTTCATAATTTTTCAATTTTTCTAAAAAATTATCAAAATTTTATCGTATTTTTAATTTAAAGTCAAAGTACA